>CANUEY010447206.1:0-11169 GCA_948099555.1 Croton setiger | reverse complement strand
TTAATCACAAAAATAATTAATAAATATATAATTTTTAATAATAATATTTAATTTTTTATCCGGTGAAAAAAAAATATAAATATTTAAAATTTTAATTATTTTTATAAAAAAAAAAAAAAAAAAAAAAAAAAAAAAAAACCTTACCTCAAAAAGATTCATGGCAATAATGAAAGGACAAAAATGATATTATTACCCTGTTCATGTAAACATTTGGTTAAAAAATGACGAGAAAGAGTGAACGGAAGTTCGGAAAATAAGAGGTTGCTAATAGATGGACATGACATGTGGGCTAATATACAAGAGTCTTGGGAACTTAAGACTTCTTACTTCTGTGGGGATATTTTAACATATTTATTCTTCAATTCAAAGAGGAACCCTGCAATTTGGGGATTGCAAACAAGTAGTAGGAATGGCAGTGGCTAAGCTTCATACATAGACTTAATGCAACAGTTGGGGTGGATAGCCAATACATAGGTATGATTCTTCTAGTCAATGCAGGGACTTGCTAGCTACTCGGAATTGTTATAAAGTGAGGGGTGGGGGGCGAGGAGGGAACATCAAGCATGTGGGAATTGAGAAAGATGCAAAGGAGGAGAGAATTTTCTGATATTACTGAAAAGGAAGAATATGCACTTTCCTTTAAAAAGAGACTCAAGTAACTTAGCATTCAGAAGGAAGATTCTCTTTGGCGTCCCTAATTTGGAGAGATATTATATGAGAACTAAATTAACAAGCCAAGAAAGAAAGGGAATTGTCGTTATGTTATGGAAGATAACGATAAAAGTGAATTAAGTTATTCTATCCCACCACCCATGTGCCTCTATCCTTGCTTTATTTTTATTGATTACCATTTTTTGAAGATGAAGAGATACATTCCTCCCCTGTCACTAACAGCCACCACCCACCGTAAGGAGCTTTTGACGCCGGGAGGATGAAATTGATGTACGTGGCCTACCAAAGTGACAGTTTCATGGATCCCACCAATGATTCCTTGTGCGATGGATATGCACATGCTAATAATCCGTGTTATATTGAACCGATTTGGTTAGATTGAGCTACAGTTGTGGTCAATAAAGATATTAGCTCGGAATTTGGATGAAAAAATTGGTTAATTTAATTTAAAAGTAACTTATAAGTAACTTATGAGAAGATTTAGTATTTAATAAAGAGTTAAAATAACTTATAAGTGCTTAAATTAACAAAATGATAACAATACTAGTGAGATAATAGAAATATTCATAAATTACAATATACATATCTTCTACTTAAAATGCTTAAAAACTGTTTAAAAGTAAGCTACAAATCTTGACTCTTTTTTTTCCCCCTCAAGTATTTCAAAGCCGCTAAAAATTTACAGAAACAGTTGAATTCAAGTGGTTTTATATTAAAGCTAAAAAATTCTTATACGCTAGTTCAAGTCAGCAAAAATGTTCTTAAAAGCTGCTTTACTTAGCCAAACATGAAACACCCTCTAAACTAGTTATAAACAAAAATTGCAGTGCTAAAACTTAAGTATACATAATAAAGGTTTAATCTTATGCAGGTATAAATAGAATGCATATGTTGGCTCTTAAAATATGCTTCACAAGTCTAGTGCACCCCAAGTATGGTTCTTGGAGCACCAAACCAATTCTTAATTCAGAGGTTCACTGAAAAGAATCAGATTAGAACTTGTGCTATATTCACTTTACTTTGCTCACAGTGAGCTCCAAAATGCTCACTCTTCATTCTTTTCACAAATTTCCCATCAAAATTAGCAGCCGTGGAGAAAATGGTTAATGGGTTTCCTTCCCATTTATAAGCTCCGCTCTTATCCATGGCTTCTGCATTTCTTTCTCTATCAACACCCCATTTGGCTAACAAAACCGTTTCTTCTTGTCTCCCTCAACATGGATTTGTAAGTCTGTTCCATGCCCAACCCAACTGCTTCTCTCTCTCTCAATCCGGCAAAAAGCAGTGATTATAATTAATATTGACCAAATATCTTTTACAAAATCTCTAATCGTAACAAAAAATAATAATTAAATAATAATATTTTAATCTAAGTGTTGGCGTAAATAATTTAACATTTTTGTCGTGGCAATCTAGATTAGTATGGACGTTAAACAATTTTAAATAATTATCTTTTTCCCATAGAACTAAAAAAAATTAGTATCGAAGACATAAGTATTAATTATGAAATATTTGACTACTAATCCTCTAATCTAATCTGATCTTAACCGAGTCAACAGTTTTGGATTATCAGCTCATAGAAAAACGAAAAAGGATCAAAGAACGACACAATTGCAAACAGAGATAATACGATTACCCATATGATTTTCGATTTTACAAAGCGATCTGTGAAGTGTCAAAAACATTTCTGATCTCTCGTTTTCATTAAGCAAGTTTTGATCTTTACCGCCATTTCCATGGACGGCGACGAGTATCAGTTCATTTCTCTTTTAACTCCGAAATTTCCTTTTGATTCTACTCAAAATGAAATATCTGATTCACCTCAGAAAAAATTCCCGATCCTCTGCTATATTATTTCCCAACTTGATCCCAACTCTAATCTCTCACTTCCACCGGAAATCGAACAAAATCTGAATACCCAATTTCTCCATTTGAACAAACCTGAAGTCCTCTCTTCGCTTACCCAAGCTATACCGGCCACCGTCACCCATACCCTTTTCCTTCTCAAAACGCTAGGACCACGACCCGAGCCGGATTCTGTGTCAACGGCCCGAGTCAAGATTGAAGAGATGGGAGGAACGGGGAAGGAGGTGGAGATATACAGGGCGGTTCTGAGAATGGAGGAGATGCATGAGGAGTATGAGAGGCAGTTGAAGGAGGCGGAGGAGAGGGTTGTTAGGGTTTATAAAGAAGCGATTGAAGAACTTGATGATGGTGTGAGTGAAGAGTTTGTTGCTATATTAAAAGAAGCAAAGAGTGGTTCTGTTATTGAAAGACTGGATTTTTCCGACCGGCAATTGAAATTTTTTCCTGAAGCTTTTGGTCAGCTTCATGGGTTGCTTATTCTCAATCTTTCTCATAATCAGCTTGAGGTATGTATCTCTGATAGAAAATTCCACTTCTCACTGTAATTCTTTATGATTGTGCTATTTACAGAGTGGGAATTATAGTTTTAAATTACTATTTTTCGCTTGCCATGTACTATAATTTTTTGTGTTCCTAATTCAATTTCTGAACAATATTTATAAAGTTTTAGCTTCTTAGACTGGGTTGAAGTGTATCACAAGTTAGCCAATTTTTGCAGTCATTGCTTTACTAAAAACAGGGGCATTTTTTCATGCTCTATAGTAGATTTAAAGTGCTTCTGCTGGCCAATTTTGATGTTTGATTTTGGGATTTCTGCATAATCCCAAATTGTATGAATTTTCTGTTATAAACTAATAATTCAAATCGGGGAATAGCTTTCTTAGTTTTATGTATTTTGTTTTTTGTGGCGATAGGTCCTCCCTGATTCTATTTCTGGACTTGAGAAACTTGAGCAGCTTGATGCTTCTTCTAATCTTTTAGACTCATTACCCGATTCCATCGGATTGTTGCGAAATCTTAAGGTCCTAAATGTTTCAGGAAACCAATTGAAAGCTCTCCCTCAAAGTATTGCTCTTTGCAGGTGATGCTCATTTTTTGTTTGCTCTTCTAATTCAAAATGTTTATTTTTCTTTGATTTCTACTTTGCTGAATTGGTTTGAACAATTCATATAAAAAAAAAATTTGTTTGAACAATGAATTGTGTAGCTCGCTGGTGGAGGTGGACGCAAGCTTCAACAACTTGATATCTTTACCCTCAAATATTGGGTATGGACTGGTGAAACTTGAAAAGCTCTCTGTCCAGCTGAACAAGATCCGTTTCCTGCCGCCAACAATCTGTGAAATGAAGTCTTTGAGGTATTTGGATGTTCATTTCAATGAGCTTTGTGGCCTTCCACGTGCAATCGGGAGATTGACAAATCTTGAGGTCCTAAACTTGGCAAGGAACTTCAACAACTTGACTGAACTTCCTGAAACAATTGGGGATTTAACTAATCTGAGGGATCTCAACATAAGTAATAACCAGATTGAAGCTCTTCCTGATACGTTTGGTAGGCTTGAAAATCTAACTCAGCTCAACTTGGATGAAAACCCATTTGTAATTCCTCCAAAGAACATCGTGAATGAGGGTGTTGAAGCTGTGAAGGAGTTCATGAAGAAGAGGTGGCATAGCATGATAGTTGAGGAACAACAGAGGCCAACAATGGAGGCAAACGAACAAGCAGCTCAGACTGGTGGCTGGTTGGCATGGGGTGCTTCATTTTTCACTGGTTCGGGACATCATGGAGGAACCAAAGGTAATCGAGATGCATATCTCGATCAACTACTGTGATTTTTGTTCAACTTAGGTTTGATTCCTTGTAAACTCAGAATGTAAACATATTTCTGTCTATTATTGCACTGTCAAAATGTCGTGATGCAACGGAATTGGTTACTGTATTTCTCTTTTTCCTGAGTTTGAATCTGCACTAGTCAAAGGAAAGGAAAAATTTTGAGCATGATTGCTATCCAAAAAGACTTGTTCATGAAAGGTGGGGAGACTAGAGCTACTAATATAACTAAACATTGTCAACGCAACTAATTTTGCAGATCAAACAAAGGTAAGTAGTATTAGATTGTTAGGTGAACACGTGAGTTGTTTGATTTCACCACATGTTCAAATTTACTGTACCTAACTAGTTTATGCAAAAATACATACAGATTACTGATTAAAGCAACATAAATTGTCAAACCCTTTCTCCTCTCTGGAATCGTAATTTTGCAGGAAAACCAAATTCCTAGAAAAAGATGGGATCTTTTCAATTTGCAAAAGATGAAACTCCGCTTTCCCTTTCTTCTAATTTCATTCTTCCTGAAACCAAAAGGCCAAATCTTTCCCAAGTTAGCAATTCAGCTTCAATTCCTGTAATTAACCTTGATCAAGAATCATCCCAAGTAGTTCAACAAGTTTCTAAAGCTTGCGAGCAATATGGGTTTTTCCAACTAATTAACCATGGAGTTCCTCAAGAATTATGTGAAAGAATGATGAATACTATTTCTGAATTCTTTGCTTTGCCTTCTCAAGAAAGGGCCAAATTCCATACAATAGATCATACCAAGCAAGTCAAGCTCTTCAATTACTCCCTTCAAGTTGATACCCAAATAGATAAAGTTGCTATGTGGAGTGAAACATTTTCTCATCCTTGGTATCCTTTGGATAATGTTATCCATCTTTTGCCACATAACCCAACTCAATATAGGTATTTATTGATCATCAATAATTATTAATTTTTGTTTGTTAAAAGGATAATTTAAATCAACTGTCATTTCTTATCGTTTTGATGTGTAGCGACTAAATTATATGATTCGTAGAAACAAATGGTTACTCCTTATTCAAGTAATTACCAGCCTCTATGTTGTATATTCATGTTCATTTTGTAGAGAGGTAGTTGCTGAGTATGCAAAGGAGATTGGTGAATTGATGAGTAGGCTACTGGGTTTGATATCTCAAGGACTTGGGCTAGAAAAGGATACCATAGAGAAGAGGCTTGGTGAAAAGTCCATGAAAAGAGCCCAAGCTAATTTTTACCCTCCATGTCCAGAGCCAGAGCTCACCTTAGGCCTATCTGTTCATACTGATCCTGGTGCTCTCACTATACTAAAACAAACAGAAGTTTCTGGCCTTCAAATCTTGAAAGATGGCAGATGGGTGGCTGTTCATCCTATACCCAATTCATTTGTTATCAATCTTGGTGATCAAATTCAGGTTTTATTTTTCATATAAGATAAATCAAATCCCATTTTCATAAGAAAATATAGTAAATGATTATGTTTGGTAAACCGTAATAATGAAATTATCATTATACTGTATGCAGGTTTTGAGCAATGGAAGGTACAAAAGTGTGCACCATAGAGCAGTGACTAACAAGCTATATCACCGGATATCATTTGCAGCCTTTTGTGCACCGGATAGAGCAGCGGTGATCGGACCGATCGAGGACCTAATAGATGAGAAACACCCTCCGGTTTATCGGAGCTACACCTATGGAGAGTTTCTTGAAGAATTTTATAAACAAGAAGGAACAAGAAGGATGGTCAAGGAGGTTTTTCAGCTGCCAAATTAATAACAGTTTTTGTAATATTTTGGTTATGTCAATTGTTTTATTTAAACCAATGTTGTGAAATTATCGGTAGTTGCATGCTTATTTCTTCTAACTTATCTTGCTGTGTATGATATGAACATAATAGCATGTTTCTATTATCAGAATCAAATGGTGTACAGAAACCATCTCTGCAATAAATACATGAAAGAACATATTATTTGCAGAATGGTTTGTTGCCAAATTTTTTGGCATGATGGGTGTAAATGCTATATTCATATGAAGAGAAAAACATTATGACTGCTTCTAGGCCCAGGATAAGAACTGTTATAGGCACTAGAAATAGCACTGAATTCTAATGATGGTGTTGATTCCCTGGTTCGTGGCCGTGCTTCTTTTGGGTAATTGCATACTGATAATGGCGTTGATTCTCTGGACCATCTATGCCTTTGCTGCGCAGATACAGACATAATGGTTTCAAAGCGAGTGAGCATAAAAGGAAATGGACTGGAATAATTGCTCCCATTATGTCCAGCAGACCAAGAGGTAAGCTCGTTGGACACAAAATTCAGTTTCATTTCAGTCTCAACCCGTAGCTTCCATTTATCAATAAGAATCTTAGCTCTCTTCTGAATATCTATATTTCTATGCGCACAGAGACATTTCACAGACTTACCGACGGAACAACTTTGTAAAGCAAAGAGATTTATAGGGAGTTTTTCAAGAGCCTTGAGCAAAAGAGAGATAAATTCTTCAACAGATTTATCATGATCGTTGCCACAATTGCCATCACTAATCTTCCATTCAAGCACCATCTGAAGCCATTCATCAAATATAAACAAGCCTTCAAGCTGCATAAACCAAGCAATACAATCAAACTTCTCTTTAGCTGTTACTACCGACCAACCAACTAAGTCTACATTTTCAATGTTTCTCTCCATAAACGTAACCAACTTCTCGACCCCTTCGAGATCTGCAAGTCCACCTCTTTCAAGAAATTTAGCAATCTCAAATTGCCAGAAACTTTCAGGTCTACAAATGCACCCATCTTCCAATTTTGGGATATATTTTTGTTTTACAGGTTCTGCTGAAGGGGATCTGCAAGTCCACCTCTTTCAACTTGCTAGCTGAAACAGTTAATTGAACAATTCTGCTCCAAAGATTGCAAATCACCTTAAGTAAACCCCTCATTTTGCTCCTGCAACTCTTTAGGTACATATGTAAAACTTTTTACGATACACAAACTGATAGTTACAATCAATTTTCTCAGTTGCTACTACCACACCTTCTAACATTGACCAGCCAACTAAGTCTACATTTTTCTCCATCGACACAATCAAAATTTCAACCCCTTTATGATCTACAAGCCTACCTCTTTCAGTAAATTTAGCAATCTCAGATTTCCAATAAATTTATAATTTGCTCTGATCCCCATATTCCATTTTTGGAAAATGTTCATTTTCAATAGCTTTGACTAGAGAAGATGTAGCAGAAGATTTATTCACATCTTCAGAAGCTTTCTTGGGATGAGGTTTGGGGCAAGAGGCAGTCTGGTTAGAGAAATGCTTCATATCCATTTCAGCCTCAACTTGTTTCTTCCATTTTTCAATAAGAAATCTTGCCATCTACTGAACTTTCACATTCTTGTGCGCAAGTGGACGATTTACAGACCTGCCAATGGGGCATCCTTGTAAAGCATGAAGATTTACAGGGAGTTTATCAAGAGCACTAAGTAAAACTAAGAGAAAATGATCTACAGATTTGTTGTTATCCTGATTGCCACTGCTCTCAACAGTTTTCCCTTCATGCACCTTCTATAGCCACTTATGAAATACACTCAAGCCTCTCTGCTGCACAAATTGAGAAAGACAATCAAACTTATCAGTTGCTACTACAACACCAGCTACCATTGACCAGCAAGCTATGCCAATATTTTCTCATTTCGCTCCATCAACATAAGCATTTCGTCGACCCCTTTGCAATCTACAAGCACACTTCCTTCAGTAAATTTAGCAATCTCAGTTTGCAAGTGGTTTTTTGGACTATCCCCGTCTTTCACTTTTGAAGAAAGTTCCTTTTCCGTCGTCTCTAAACCTAGGGCTTCCCATTCCCTTTTCTTTCTCTTTAATTCAGGAGGAAATAAGGCATCATTCTGTAAACATCTGGACCTGCTTTTAACTGTGATATTGTTAGAAAGTTCATGACGAGTTTGTTAACCAAACTTCAACAAATCAAGAGAATTTGCGCATCAAACTTCTACAGAAGTTAAGCTCCTTCGTACCTTTATAACAACTCTAAACTGACCACAGATATGGAAGATTACAAAATACAAAATATCACAAAATATAGCAGCACATGCATCATTTTAAATTTTAATGAACAGTAGCAGTAGTGGCTGTCTTCAACACTCCTCCTTGAGGCATGTGCTGGACTGAACACCAAAAACTGATCTAAGAGATTTAAATCTTGGTTTTTGCAATGCTTTTATGAAGATTTTAGAAAGCTATCCAAGTTCAGTTTCAGCTTGAAGACCCACTTTGTTCCTATGTCTTGCTTATTCTCTGGTCCAGGAACTAAAGTCCAGATCTCATTCTTCAAAATCATCTTCAACTCCTCCTCCATGGCAGCCTTCCATTCAGAAATCTTCAATGCATGTTCAGATATAGTTGATTCAACGAAAGCAATGTTGCATCTGTTATGGGTGCCTTGAATAGAATAATCATCGCTATCATCAAGTCCAATTTCAGCAGGCTCTTCTTGTTCTTTATCACTAAGACAAGTTTCAATCTCAATTGTTTCCCAATCTATTCGAAAACTCATTCTTTTCATTTTTACTAAGAATGATTAAGAATCCTAAAAATGATTTTAAACATGTATTGGAATTGGAAGAAATTAAGAAACAATAAAAGGAATGTGAAATTTAGATGGAGCAACTAAAGCGCAAAAGAGCAGTTAAAAATGGTTATTAAATAGAAATTATTCATTAAGCTTGTGTTAACGAAAGAACTAAAATTTTGGACACAAAATGGTGTTTTCTTCTACTTTCTAAAATAAAAGCATCCTATTTATTTAAGGGAGTAAATAATAAAAACAAAAAATTGACGGCTAATATTTGATTTCACCGCCAGACTATTTCAATTCAAATTGAATTCTATCGGATCTATACATTGAATTGTACTATATATAATTATTGTGGGCCAAAACACACAATTCGTACACACTTCTTCTGGTTCACTCGTTGTTTCTCTCCTCTCTCCTTCTCCTCCCTAACCTCTCCTGCTCGGTGTCGTTAGTTTCGTTTCAGTTCATCTGCTTCGAACGAAACTGCATCTGGGGTTTTCCCAAAATGCGGTTTCCCTGATCTGGGTTGGTGTTGTTAGGGAGAGAGTGAGGGATATACGAGTTTACGGACAATGGAGTTTGAAAGAACAAAGAAGCTTTTGCTCCTTTGGTGTAGAATCAGAAGCAAGCGTATGGCCCTCGTGGGTGGAAACCACACCGCTTCCAGGTTTTGCACTCGCTAAATCATTGTTTTTTCACGTTTTTTTGGTTTAGTTTCTTCAAATTCTCTTATTTTTGGCGTCTGGGTATTTCCCAAATCTGCAAAAAGACTCGTTTTTTACGTGATTGAGGATTAGAAAGGTTTCTATTCGGGAAATTAAGGTGTGAAAAGGCATCAAAGCCATGGAATTCGCTCGTGGGCATCGAGCCAAAGAACATAACAAGGTGAAGCAATCTGAAAATGGCGATTTTGATTTGAATTCTGATACTATTTTGGTGATGAAGCTTCCTGATTTGCGGGTTTTACAAATTGTATCTCGCTCGGTGTTTTTGGTTGCGGTAATTCTCACATTACCATGCATTGGTTCCATTTTGAACCAAGTTTCTTCAACTGCTCATTCTGATGATTTATCTGCCGATGATTTTGTTTCTGATATCATCGATGTTGAATTCTTGGATTCTGTATTGATAGATTTGGCCAATGAGGGCCTTATCAAGAGGAGCAATAAAGCTCTCTTTGTTTGCTCTGGCATTGGGGCTGTAATTGATGATTCAAGATTCTTGAATGCCAACCAGATTGATTTTGTACGGGGATCTGATCTGGGCCAACATGTATTGCTTGCTGATGCATCATTTGATTTTGTGTTTGCATTTGGATATGTAGACGTTGAATCTCTTGATCGCATTGTGAAAGTTGGAGGGATTTTGGTCACTCAATTGGGTGATTTTCCAAGTGCTTTGAAGAAGCAACTCAATTATAAGATTGTTTATCTCAGACGGTACGGTTCAACCATTATGGCAATGAGAAAAACAAGTTTGACAAATAAACAGACATATTCCTCCGCAAAGAGGAAGCTCCTTGAGTTAGAAGAGGAGGCCAAGAAAGAGTCTTTGAATGGCTTGGAAGATGTTTTACTTGAGCCCCCAAGAAAAGGTCTATCAAAATCTACAAAAAGCTTGATTAAGTTCAAGTATTTCCCAGACTTGTTACGGGATTCGCTAGAAGAGTATCCTCGTAGAGTTTTTGTCAACATGGGTATGCACGAAGAGAAGAATAGCGTAATGGCTTGGTTTAGTGAGAACTATCCAACAAGGAATAAGAAGTTTGAGACTTACGACATAGAAATGGTGCCTGAAGGAGAATCTGAGACTCCGGCACCAACAGTAGATGTTTCAAATTGGTTGAGGAAGAATGTGAAGGAAGATGAGTTTGTGGTGATGAAGGCAGAAGCAGAAGTGGTGGAGGAGATGATGCAGAGGAGAACAATCAATTTAGTGGACGAACTGTTTCTAGAGTGCCAGAATCAGTGGGAAGGAGAGAAGAGCACGAGGCCTTATTGGGAGTGTTTGTCTTTGTATGGAAGGTTAAGAGACAAAGGTATTGCTGTGCACCAATGGTGGGGTAAGATAAGAAGAACAAACAAGAACTCTTGAAGAATAAGCTTTGATGCAGGCATTCTATAGCCTAAATGTGTGGTTTTCATTTTCTGAATATGGGTTTTGCTTTATTGGGTGCAAGAACGAATGTTGTATCTTTCTTTTTGGTTTTGAA
>CANUEY010447090.1:0-11183 GCA_948099555.1 Croton setiger | reverse complement strand
AGCACTAATGCCAGATTTTTTTTTGCGTGTAGGCGGCGCGGCTGAGGCCGAGGTCGGCGCCACGGTGCTGACCTGGCGGGTTTCCTCGAGGATCTCGAGGCCGCGCTCTGATGGGAGGCTAGTTTCAGCGGTTTCAGCTGTCCCAGCCAAAGAGGCAGCTATGCGTTGCATAAACGGAGAGACTGCTGGTCTAGTCGAAGCAGGCCGGTTTGCTGTCGAACCGGGAGTGCTGCTGCGCTCGCGCAGGCGAGAGCTCCTACGCGTGGGCGTTCTCCTCGTCGCCATTGCGAACACGGTGTTTTTGTGTCGCAAAAACCAACGGACAGTTTGTGAATGCGTTCAAAGTGCGTGCACTCGCAACTCGACCTGGGGCCGGCGCGCTCCGGCAGCGGACAGACCGCGCCAGATAGGACCAAACCACAGAGTCGTGCGCACTACGCGAGTTTTCCTGGTCCGGGCGTGCGAAACCAGCCGACCAGAGATCAGCGGACAAACAGCTCAAGAACCAGGCGAGGACAGGCGGCTCCAACACCACGACCTAGGCCGAGACGAAGGAGGGTCCAATGGGGCAAACCGCAAAGGAACACACGTACCGCCGGCAAAGCGTCCACTTTGCCGCCTCAACTCACACGTACACACACAAATCACACATACACAAACCAACCTGATAACTTAAAGAAGCGACGCGACGGAAATTCGGGAGCGACACACGCTGCCACGAAATTCAAACAATTTGGAGGAGCGGGACACACCCAGCTCACTCACAAGGAGCGAAGACAGTCGCGAGCGGCACACGCTCAAGCGGACTTAGCGTGCCTGAGGAGCTGGGCAAACCAGCTCACTCACTCCTTCCCCTCCTCCGTGCTTTAACGCGCTGCCACCAATTGTAGTGTAGCGTGTGTGCAACAGCGGAGTAAGGCGTTCGGAAGGAAAGGCAGTGAGGGCAGATGACACTCAGGTTTATTAATCAGGACTAAAGTACAAGTCAGTAAGACTGAACGACTCAACGCGATAGTAAGGGTAAGAACTAGGCTCGTCTTGACTCTTCCAAGTCCAGCGGCGAAGTGAGAGCGAGCCAGGGGCTCGCTCGCTCAGGAGCTTCACTCCTTCGGGCAGGAGGGCGCCCGCCGCGGGCGGGCGGGGCGCGGCTCGCTCGGGCCAGGGTACGGCCCGTCGGCCAGCCACGGCAGGCTGGATGGCTCGCCACGCATGGAGTCGTGGTGGGCGGGAGCGACCGGGAGTCGGTCGGCTTATCTCGCGCGCGAAACGCAGCGAGATTCAAATGTGGCAGCGTCGTGTGTGAACTCGCTTCATCACACTTCCCCTCCCTTCGTTTTGAAAAGGGACGACTCCGGTGGCGAGGCGGACCAACCACCTCTAGCCACAACTTGGCACCATTAGATTTTAATCGGGCACCAAGTTTTACACGAGCATGGAACTCACCGATGCTCAGTGTCTAAATTCAAGAACATTGGCGAAAAACGCTTATGTTTGCAAAACTTTGGCAAGTGCGAGACTGGGCGCGGACAGACCGTCAGCTCAGCTCAGTGCCGTCAGTCACGGCAAGAGAAACTAGTATAGCACATACTTTCTCAGAGGCGAAGCAGCTTCGCGGGCAAGAGGATCCCACCATTTGGTGCAAGGGCACAGGGAAAACTTGCAGCCATGTGAACCAAAACCCCGTGGGAAAAATCGTTCACGCAAGAAAACCTGGCCAGGAACCCTGCCGTAGGCCCGACGCGACACACGCGTCAGGCCTAAGACTCACCGCCAGCACAGACCTGCGGACACACCGTGGGTCGTGCTGCAGCGGGTGTATCTCGGCTTGACGACTACGTAGTGCAGGGCGCAGCACGGGAACAAACCCAGCTGGCCAGCTGCAGCGCGGACACTCGGCCGTCGCGGTGATCTCCTAGTGCAGGGCTCGCCGGGGTCGCGGGGTGGGGGACGCGTCGACGGCGTGGCGAAGCGCGGCGCGGCACCCTCCGACTCGAACTCGGACTGCACTAGAACAAAACTCAGGAAAACCTACAAGTAACCTCGAAACGAACACAAGGTCGGCCAGGAGTGAAAGAGCAATAATTCAGGAAGGAGCAGTTTCTCAAAAACCTATTAATCCTGCAAAAGAACAGATTAATGAACTGCTCACTTTCCTGTATCACCCTATCACTCGGTGACCTATGTGCAGTGCACCTGCACACACACACATCTGCATCAGCCCGTGGCTGCAGAGAGAGACTCGCTTGCATCAGCCCTTGGCTGCAGGACAACTTGTCTGCATCAGCCACACTAGAGCTGCAAGGACACTCAGCTGCATCAACCACACTTGGGCAGCAGACCACGCCGATCACGGGGGCGCCATTACAGCACGAGGGGCGGCACCGGGGCCAGGTGTGCGGCGTGTAGAGGTGTCACTCCTAACGGCGTCAGCTCGTTCACTCGAAACTAGTTCCGTCGGCATGATCAGCTGGCAGCACTAGGCTACGCGGGAAGTCCAGGTTCTGTACTCGGGTTCGAACATCGGCGGAGCCGGGTCAGCGAAATTTTCACGGGTCCGCGACAAACGCAGATCGGTTACTCATTTCCGACAAAGAGATGCAGTGCAAGTGTGGGCGGACCAACCGCAAGGCAATTTCAGCCTGTTTGTGAGTGTGTTCCTCATGTCCTTCCCCTCCTCTCTCAAAAAAAAATGCTCAAGTTTCTCTTTCCTTTTGGCAGCAAGGATGGTGAAATTACAACCCCAAATTTATCAAAAATTTAGAAAAACTTTTATTGAGCATTGAAAGGACATTACATTGAAACACACATACACATTCTCTCACACACTCACACTCGTTCTTGGGCGGCTTCGGAGGGCAGTGTAGAGTGCAGCGGCGGCGTCAGGTTCAGGGGGCCGTCCGGGGGCTTAGGCCAGAAGTTCGTCCTCTTCTATGCCGTCTATGTCTGGCAAACCATCAGTGGATAGACAGCTCTTAGAAGAGTGGCCGCGCCCGCCACATAGAAAACACTTTCCAGGGCGCACGCGGTTTTTCTTGCCGCCCCTACGGGTCTTTTTTCGGGCAGGACCCTGGACGGCCGGGGTGCCAGTGACGTTGGCGGCTGCGCCGAGCACAGGTCCAAGCCGGTCGCGGACAGGAGCCTTGGGAGGCACTGCGGGGCCCAATCGTTCATGGACCGACTGGGTGGCTGCTACAGGCGCCGGGGCAGGCGCCGGGGCAGGCGCCGCGGCGGGCGGCGAGGCCTTGTCCAGGGCGGGGCCAAGGCGCTGCAGGGCGGAAGCCTTAGCCTTGGGCGGGCTTGGAGGTGCCTCCGGGGTGGTTGAGCGTTCTTCGCTCGGAGAGCGCGAGCGCGTAGGCGAAGGCGATTTCATTGGGGCGCTGGTCCCCACCGCAACAACTATGGATCGTAGCCGCTTTTTAGGGAGCGGCGGGTCGGACCGCGCTTCTACCTTCCTTTTGGCTACCGGGGAGCGCGGGCCAGACCGCGGCTCTACCCTTCCATGTCGGGTGCTGGCGCCACCCGGCGCCGAGCGCGGGACGGACCGCGAGTCAGGCGCGGGCGAGCCAGGTGGGGTGTGCGGGCCTGACCTGCTGCGTGGAGAGCGTCCGCGCTTCGTAGGTGTTCCTCGGGGGCGCGCGCGTGGTTTTCTCACATCCTTCTGGCACCGCGGTAGCACAGCAGGTCGACGGGTGGCTTGCCTGACCCCGACCCAGCCGGTCGCCTGCACCGGGAACACACCCAGGTACGGCTGTTGGCGGGCGCAGGCCGGCACGGCTCGCGCTGCTGGCGTCGACGACTCATTTTGAGGTTAGGCGGATCACTTGCTTAGCTTCACGTGGTCAGGGCTCAACTGGGGACGAGCCAGGGCGTGCGTCGTGCAGGCGACGGACCTCGTGCTCGTCACCAGGCGAGAGGGGAGCGGCGGTGCCGGGGTCGTGTTGCCTGACCGGCGGCAGGGCCTTCTGGTACGGCAGGAGATAAGACCAGCCGGCCGGGTCAGGTGGCACAGACGACGCCCGCTCCAAGAAGCGTTACTGGTGCAGCAGATGAAAACAAGGTGCGATCAAGTGGCACGGCGCGTCCTCCGCGGCCGGTGCCAGCCTGTCGACGTGCACAATTTTGTACTTGTTGGCCCGGCGGATGCGAGCCACAACAGAATTGAGCATCTCGGTGATGCGCCAGCCGTGCTCCCACGGCGACTGCAGCTTGGGGCTGAGCCCTACGGTGCGCTGCGGGTTGAACAGCCACACGGCGTCGCCGGGTTTGAAGTCCACCAGCTTGCTGCTGCGGTCGTACTGCGACTTCATGGCGCGGGCGTACCAGGCGGCGTTATCCCGTGCCAGTGCGTGCACCTCGCGCATGGTGTTACGTAGCCAGTCCGGGTAGGAGCGCAAGTCGTACTCGTTGAAGTTCTCAGGAGGCGGAGGCCGGGTGGCGAGATCCGCAGGCAACGTTAGCTGACGCCCGAACATGAGTTGGGCCGGAGAGTACTTAGTACTTGGGTGCACTGCTGTCCGATACGCCAGTAGAATCGGATCGATTTTCCGCGACCAATCAGCCTGGCTACCCTCTACCACCTTAGACAGTGCGGTTTTCAAGGTTTTCACTAGGCGTTCCGCGCGGCCGTTGGCTGATGGGTGGCCGGCGCAGGTGCGCACGCGCTTGATCTTGAAGATGTCCAGGACCTCGGCCAGGAGCTCCGCTTCAAACTGACGCCCCTGGTCGGTACGGATCGAGCGCGGTGCGCCGTAACGGCACCAAATGCCTACCAGCGCACGCGCGACCTCGTCCGATTTGCTGGTTTTGAGAGGGATGCACTCGGGAAAGCCAGTAAAGTTTTCCACGGCCACAAGGCAATACTTGAAGCCATCGACACTTTGGCGGAACGGACCGCAGAGGTCGATGCTCCAGCGGCCGTGGAGTGACCCCTCCTGCCAGACGCGCAGCGGCGCGCGGGGCTTTGTCCGCGGGCCGTTCTTGGCGCCGCAGGGGATGCAGGCCGCGACATGGTCCTGCACGTCCTGGCTGTACCCCGGCCAGTAGAAGCGGTCGCGCACACGCGTGAGAGTGTGATGCACACCGACGTGCGAGCCGCTGCCCGGGGCGTCGTGATAGAGCTTGAGCACCTCCTTCACCTTGCTCCGGGGCAGCACCAGCTGCAGCCGCTCCCTGGCCGGGTCACCCGTATGGTGTTCAAATCGGCGGTATAACAGGCCGTCCTTTAGCTGGAGAGACTCGTACTGGAGCCACAGTGCTCGCGTGTCGGGGCTGAACGAGGTTGCCTCCTCGGGGGTGGGCTTCCGGTTTGCCTGGACGGCGGCCAGCACGGGCGCTATGTCGCGATCCGTGTTCTGCGCGAGCATCATTTCGGCATCGTCAAACTCAGGCTGGGGAAGGCACGCCAGGCGACAGACGCCATCGGCGGCCTTACCCGAGGCCTCGTCGTCAGCCTGCTCAATGCGCGTGCACTTGACGCACTCTCCGCAGGGCCGCTCCGGGTACCTCGAAAGGGCATCCGCCGGAACCAGCTGGGGTGGAGCCGTATACTGGATGGAAAACTTGAACATTTCAAGGAAATTCAGCCAGCGGGCCAATTTCCCAGTTGGATTTTTCAGCGATTTCAGCCACATTAAGGCCCTATGGTCTGAACGGACCTCAAATTCCGCACCCGCGAGAAAATGGTACCATGTTTCCACCGCGTCCTTGATGGCCAGCAACTCCTTCTGCGTGATGCAGTAGTTGATTTCCGCAGGTTGGAGAACACGGCTGTGGTAGGCTAGCACCTTTTCCTCTCCCTTCTGTACTTGAATCAGGACAGCACCCAGACATTTCTGACTGGCGTCTGTCATGACCACCATCTTGCCGCCCTTCGGGTCCGGCAGAGAGAGTAGTGGTGCAGTGGTGAGCTTTTCCTTCAATTTGTCGAAGCTCTCCTGCGCCTCCGCGGACCACTGGAAAGGGTCGTTGTCTTTCCTTGTGAGGTGGTGCAGCGGGCGGGCTATCTCCGCGTAGTTTTCTATAAAGCGGGCATAGAATCCGGCCAGTCCCAGAAACTGCTTTACTTCTGTAATGCTTTCCGGGACAGGCCAGTGCCGCACCTTGTCCACTTTGGCGGGGTCGGTTTTCACACCGGCGGCCGTGATTCGGTGGCCTAGCACCTGCAGCTCCTTGGTGACGAGCGTGCACTTAGATGGCTTGATTTTCAGGTTCGCTTGGCGAAACCGAGAAAACATGGCCCTCATGAGCTCCAAGTGCTCCGGGAAGTCTCGGCCGCCGAAAGCTACGTCGTCAAGTAGAGGGGTTAGGTTCACTGGCTGGAGCACTAGCTGGAGGAGCTCCTGGAGGTGGTTGGGTGCCCCGGACAAACCGAACGGCATGCAACTCCACTCCAGGACTCCGATGCCCGGCACAGTGACGGCCGTCTTGTGGCGGTGTGCGGGGTGGATCACACAATTGTGAAACCCCCACAGTAAGTCCACAAGGCCAAATAATTTCTTCCCGGACAGCTGTTCCATTACAGACTGTATGTGGGGCATGACCGCTTGCGGGAATACCGTAACTTTGTTGAGATTACGATAATCGACGCAGACGCGGACCGTGCCGTCGGACTTCCGGACGCACACTATCGGGCTGGAGTACGGGGAAGCTGACCGCCGCATTACTCCAGTCCGGAGGTACCCGTGGAAGATCTCCAGCACCTGGCTTCTCCAGTGGATTGGGATTGGCCTGGGCGGGACTCGGACCGGTGCCTCTGTCGTCGTGTGGATCTCGAACAATCGCCACGTGCACCGGCCGATATCGTCCGGGTGCAGCGAGAAGATGTCCGAGTAATCCCGGATCAATGTGGTCAGGGCGAGCCGCTCGTTCTTTGTGAGGCCGACGGCCTTGTCCGCACGGTCGACCATGTCCTGGAGGACCGCGGGGAGGGGCTCGTCCTCCGGGAGCGTGCGTCGCGGAGGTGTCCACATGACATAGTCCGTGTAGGGATAACTTTCATTGCACGGCGACGTGGGTTGGGGTGCAGGGCCGGGCGCGACTGACGCGGCATCCGGCGCGGCACGGCGGACAGACGGGCCGGACTCACCAGGCTCCGCACTGTCGGCACATGCCCCTGTCAGGAAGTACAGGTCTGCAATCACCGTTTTCCTCGGGATCACAACCCTTTTGTCGCCGCTGTTATAAAGTGTTACTTTTAGAGTGCGCGTGAGCGGCACTTTTTCACACTTGGTGAGCACAGCCGAGTTCAGGCTGGAGTGCAAAGGTGCAGTGACTACTGCACTCACGTCCTGGGGTGCATGTTTTACGTCGAGCGGGGAACACACCTCCGCTAACGAACGCAAGACAGCAACTTCTTCCCGCTGATCATGCCGAACTAGTTTAACTGTCCTGACCCGTGCATCAGCCTGCGGCTGCCGGGAGGCCAACCCCCCGGCATCAGCCGCATCAGGCTGCACGGGCCCGGGGTTGTTTGCATCAGCTGCTGGCCGCGGGGAGACACACTCACCCGCGTCAGCCGGCAGCTGCAAACGGCGCCCACTTGCATCAGCTGCAGGCCGCGAGCTGGGATGGGACCCGCTCGCGTCAGCCCGCGGCTGCAAGCGGCGCTTCGTCATGGGAGGCAACGTGGGCCCGCCGCGCTGCAGACACGGCGCCCCACTGCTACTACAATGCACCGGCTTCGATAGAGTGTAGCGCCCCACCTGGGCCGGCGCATGGCGCCCTGCTGCCACACGGCGCGCGGGCACAGCGCCCGGCCGCACCGACGGGGCCCGCACAGGTGAGGGCCCCCTCCCCGTACGCCCTTTGACGAGGTGGGGGCCGGACACCGGCGACGGCCCCTCCGTGGCCTCGGAGTGGTCGACACCTTCTCTGGTCCGGGACGACGGCGTGCAAGCCGGCGTCTCCGAGCCATCGGCGCAGACCCGGTCGGAACAGACCGGACCCTGGGTCCGCGGCCGATAGGCAGCAGGCAATGCAATGAGCGCCTCCCATGCGCGTAAGTCACCTTCAATGGTGATGCTCTGCCCGGGAGCTATCTCCTCCTGAGCAGCAATGCGCAGCGTCGCGAAGGGTTGCGCTGCGCTGGGCGTGTCTTGCAAGCGGTAGGGCACCGCGAGGACAGTGCGCCCAGCGGACTCCGGCAACTTATGCATTTCAATCTTGTTTTGGCCTGGATTTTGCCTCACATCGTAGAAAACGAGAAAGTTTTGGCCGAGAATGACATCCTCCGCAATGTCAGCCTCGAAGGCCCAGGTCTCAAAGACCACGCCGGCGATGGTCAGCTTGACCACCGCGGGCCCAAGCAGAGGGGCGGCCTGCTGAGCGGCCTGCCGCATTCTGATGTGAGATGGCTCTAATTTCAGGCGTGGAAGCAAACCATGCCGAAATAGGGTTATGGTCGACCCGCCGTCAACGACAGCCTCGGCCTTGGTGTCGTTAATAAGCAGATTTATGACGGGCGACGGCACCGAGACGGGCAGGTCTGTCTGGTCGGGGGTGGGTGTCGCCGCGGTTCTCAGGGAGGCTTTAGTGGCGGCCGAGAGACGCGCGGCACCGTCTAGTTTTTTGAACTAGACGAGCCGTCCTTTTCATCCTCTTTCTTGATTTTGGCATCGGTCTCTTGCTTGGCCCTTTTGCCTCCCCGGCCCCCACGGCCCTTGCCCTTTCCCTTGCCAGCTTGCTTGCCCTGAGCGGGCGCCTGTTGGGTAGGCAACCCATTTGCCACAGCTGCCGCGGTGGGTACGTAGTACACCACGCAGGGGGCCTGGCCGGGGGACACACCCTTCGGCCCGCCCTGGGACGCACCCGGGGCGGCGGTCCCCTGCTGCTGCTGTCTGCCTGAGTTTTTCGCGGGACATTGCCATTTGAAATGGCCCTTCTCTCCACAGGAATAACAAGAAACTGTGGACATGTCCCGCTTAGGCCGGTTTTGATCGGAAGAGGACGTGCTGGCACTGGCTGACTTTGCTTTCTCAAGCTGAGCCCGCAGCTCATTCAGCTGCTGGTGCCCAGTATTTACAGACCTCACCAGCTCGTCCAATTTCTTATTCGTGGGGCTCGTGCTGGCGCGACGAACGCGCTTGGGCGAGCCGCCGCGATCATCAGCGGCGTACTCTTTCTCTGCCTGACGCAAGGCGTCGCGCAGGGAGTCAAACCTTTCTCTCTTTCTGCGGACAAATCGCTTGGTTGTGCTATCAGCTAGGCCATTGATGAATGCCTTTATCATCAACTGCTGGAGAGCACCCTGAGACATACCCGGGTGCGCCTCCATAGTAACATCGGTGACGTCAGCTGCGAACTTACGCAGCGACTGTCCCGACTTTTGCTTGAGGCCAGCATAGCGCCTTTCAGCATCAGCACGGTTGACATCTGGCAAGAAGCGAAGCTTCAGTGCCGAGTCGAGCGACTCGAAGTCTGTCCGCTTTCTGTCGGGCAGGTGCCGGAGCACTGCCTCCGCGTCCTCAGTAAGGAGCATAGACAGCTCAAGTCCTTTCCGCCGGTCTGACCAGTGGCACTGGCGCGCATGCTCCAGAAACCGGAAACGGAAGAGGGAGTAGTCTGTCTTGCCTGTGTACAGGGGCAGACGGCGGTTGCTGCCGCTGCTTCTGTTGCCTAGGGCCTGAGCCAGGAGGGCGATCGCCGACATGGGCGTGGGCGAGCGCGAGCGAGTGCGGTCGCGATGGTGCGACCTGTCACGGCGCCCACGCTGCGCACGGTCACGCGATTGAGAGCGGCTCCTGGAGTGTGACCTACGTCGGTCACGCCGAGCATGAGATGAGGAGCGACGCGCCTGACTCCGGGAGCGGCGGGACACACCGCGGCTCCTAGACCTGGAGTTGGACCGGCGTGCGCCTCCCCGGGACTGGCTCCTGGAGCGGCGGGACATACCGCGGCTCCTGGACCTTGACCTGGAGTGGGACCGGCGTGCACGGGAATGACTCCTGGAGCGGCGGGACACACCGCGGCTCCTGGACTGCTCAGACGCAACGCGTCGTTGGGTGCGGCTCTGGGAGCGAGAGCGGCTCCTGGAATGGTGGTCCGAGCGCGCAGGGCGGCGGGCTGACCGCGACCGGCTGCGGCTCCTGGACCGGCGCAGCTGCGAGCGGGACACACCGCGCTCGCGGCTGGCTGAGCGAGACCGCCTGCCTACCCCGCGGGAGAGCAAGCCGGACACACCGAGCTCGCGGCTCGCGGGCAGGACAGGTGCAGTGTTCGGTAGCGATAGGACCACCTGGCGGCGTTCAGCGTGGGGCCGGGACAGACCGAGCCCCGAGCTGCCTGCCAGGATAGACTCAAAGTTTCCAGTCGTGCTGGTAGGGCGAGAGCTTGGCCGAGTCGCCGTGCTGCTGGTCAGCACGCCACCGACGCTACTGGACACTGCAGCACGCGTGGGTGCGCGCGCGAACAGGCCAGTTTGAGGGCAGTACGTCATGGCCCTTGGTCCAAAGCCAACTGGGAATGGTTGCTCATCCCCTGAGCCGACGTTGCGCCCCGGCTGCGTGGGTGCTGTCACAGATGCAGTCCTAGCAGGGAGAGACGGGCCGAAGGTGAACCCGCCGGTGCCGGACCGACTAGACACAGTGGTTGTCAGACCGCCGAAATCAAAGCCAGTGAACATACACGGAAAAAAATAAAAATCAGATCGGTGCTAAACGTCATTAGCGGGCCCATATTAGCACCAGTGCTAATAATACTTGCTGGCTAGTAAACGGGCTCAGCTGGGCACGATTGTCGGTTTAGCTATAGATCTAGACCTCAATTAGCTGTCGCAACAACGGTCTGGTCTGCATCTTAGTCCATATCCACCGAGAAGTGTCATGCCCAGCTGAATCAATTTGCTGTACTGCTAAATGTGCAAGCTACATCAAGGAACACTGTTCTCGTCTCTCGATTTAGTAGTTCATAGGTCTCCGCTAGATGGCACCACCGACTAAAGTTCTCTTTTACATCTCGATAGGTGCTACGGGTGTCAATTGCTTTGGGTGTTTGGAGTATTTTGCTCCCATTACTAATAAAATTACGGGGCGACAAACGTTTGTCCGTCCTGCGCTGGGACCGGCAGACGGACGTCCATCTTGGATGTCTGATGTCTCCCAATTTCATTTTTATTTTTCCACAAAGGCAGAAGCTTGACTCCGGCCACAAGACAGCGCGACTCTGACTCACATAGAAAAATCGAATAT
>CANUEY010445871.1:0-30061 GCA_948099555.1 Croton setiger | reverse complement strand
TTAGGCCAAACCTCAGGGACCCAATAGTAATTACCCCATATATATATATATATATATATATTTCAAATTGAATTTTTTTTTTAATTTAATTTTAAAATTTTGAATTTGTTTCCTCAATGTCTAATTAAAACTTATCATAATATTACCATTTTTCTTTCACATTGCATTAATACAGAAATTTTCTATGTTATTTTATTTGTTTGCTATGCAAGCGTCATTTGTCAAATTCAAGTTAAGAATTATGAAAAGTGTTGGTTTGTACACAAATAGAAAATGAATTGTCCATCAAAATTAAAAAAAAAAGAAACAAATTGTGAAGAATGTAATCCATGGACAAATTTTATAAAAAAGATCACTTTACAAATTTCATAACATCTTAGTCACTAAAAATTTGATTTTATTACTATTTAATCAATAATTAACAATATTTAAATGGTTTATTACATACAAAGTAAGCATGAAAGCTCTAAAGAATTGTCATCCGAGCAAAACACTTCATTTTTATGTAGATTTGAGTTCTTTCGGTTTTTTTTTTTTTTTTTCAAGTATATACTTTTAGACTTTTTTTTTTAAAAAAAAAAACCAAAATTATTGTATTTAACCAAAATAAAAATAAAAAATTTAGAAAAGACCTCATTATTTATAAAAAAAATTTCAATTATTGCCTCATTTAAATGGTTGAAATTGGTTAGGGCAAAACAATTTGATCCCATTTCCGCCATAAAATTCAATTTAGGGTGTTATCAGAAAAAGTCGAACATTTGACAGTGATTTAGATGGTTTAACCTGATTAAAGTGGTTTAGTTTCAACCTTGAACTGACCAGTCTATTTTGAAGCATTGAGTGAAATTATCATTATTTAGTTTTCTAATTTTTAACCAATTTGAAGTTGCCGGTTTTTTTTGAAAGTAATTTAAACGTTATTTTAGCATAAACATTCAAATGGATAAAGTGGTCAGGACTCAATAAGATTTGACAAGTTTTATTTGAAGAGAAAATGATGTTGAGGCTAGAACCCCTCCCAAAATCCTCTGAGTCTGTCGCTGATTGTAGGTAATTGATGATGGTGGTGGTACTATTGTTTCTGATGCATATATGTTTTTAAAGAATAGAAAAAGAAGAAGAAGGGTGGTGATGCATATGATATGAGACATTAGAATTCAATCTTCAAGAAAAATACTCCTTCTTACTAAAAGGAACAGAAAACATAAAAGAAACCAAAACATTTTTTCCTTTCGATCAAATGTTGTATATCTTTATTAATAGTTATCAATATGCAACAAATAACTAATACAATGGGGTGATTAATCAAATAATCCTCCTACTTACTCATAAAACCAATAACTTTAACCAGATGATAAGAGATTAAAACATTATTACTTTTAGATCACATTCTTCAACAATTGTACTAAAAGATGAATCATCAACATTTTGGTAATTTCACTATTTAATTTATTTTTTATATTGTTTATTAATTTAATATATTACATGAAGAGTAAAAAAAAAAAAATTTGATATTTTTAAATGATGAATTATAGTGTTTATTTTTTAAGCGTATTGACTTGAATTAAAATATTCAAACCTCATTTACAATTTAATTAACTAATTGATTAAATTGAATATTACTAAAAGAAATTATTATAAAAAATATAATTTGTTCAATTTTGAAAATAATATTAAATTAGGAGCATATTTTCTCCAAAGTTTAGGTAACTCGTGAGACTTAGCTAAAATTACAAATTTAGTTGTTATGTTGTATTAGAGTACCTTTACGTTACAAATTAAAATTGAGTTATTTTTTTGTTACAATGGCTAGAGCTGGAGTACTTCAACTGAAAATAAGCAGGAGAAAGATACAAGCTTTGATAAAAAAACTAAAAAAAACCAGTTATTTTTCAGGGAGAGGCAGCTAGCCATGGCTGAAATCAAGCAAATACTGGTAGTTCTTGTAAGTTTATTGATATTATGAATAAGACAAGTCTACTTGTGTTTTACTTAGTTCGTACGAGATTCAGGTTGCTTTACTAAAATTGTAGCTTGAACTGAGACCAATTTAGTATTTTTCTTGCTTCTCAACTGGAGGTGTAGGTGGTGGAGGAGAAGGAACACCACCTGTTTGATGAAATTCCTCCATTGAAACTTTTGAGGAGTTCATCTTCAGCCATTTATATTTACTT
Source organism: Croton setiger (assembly GCA_948099555.1). Lineage (NCBI taxonomy): Eukaryota > Viridiplantae > Streptophyta > Magnoliopsida > Malpighiales > Euphorbiaceae > Croton > Croton setiger. The sequence goes on along the minus strand of CANUEY010445871.1, from coordinate 27,884 downwards.
TTTTAAATTAAAAGTTTCAAATTTGATATGATTTTGATGCAAAAATTTGAATTTAGAGGCTGAAAAATAAAAAAAAACTTGCAAATTTCACAGCACCAAAAAACATCACCGGAATGGAAAGGGAAAATGGTGCCAGCCAACAAGCAGCACGTGGTGTTGAGTAAGATGCACGTCTCTTGCGATGAAATGTTATGTTTTGTTTTGTTTTGTATCATTTTTTCCTCCCACTTCTTCAATTATTCTCCTATTTTGTTTTTTTTTTTTTTTATGATATCTGATTTTATAAACTTTGAAGACCAAATAAAATATTGCATTTATTTAAAATGTAAAATGTCTATTTATAAATATAAAATATATATATAATATATATCATAAATAAAATTAAAAAATACAAAAATTACAAGTTACAGTGGCATATATATACAACTTTCACCAAATGGATTTCAAAATGATGAATAAATACATACTCTAATAAGTATCTCATTTCATACTACCCATTAGTATTAGTGGTTGACATAAATATTTACAGTCCTAATAATGGGTTAATTTTTAAATCTCAAATTTCAATTACATTCTTCTCTGAATTCTTATGAGCAAAACTTGTTTATTTTTATTCTATTAATTAAATAAATTTAAATTCAAGAAAAATTAAAATATATATCAATCTCTGCTAATTTTAAATTAAAAATCAAAATTTTCATTTTAATTAATTACAATATATAACGTAAATGATTTTACAAAATATAAACAGACAACTTTTTTTCTTAATTTTATTTTAAGAAAATGTCGAATAAATTTAAAATACGAGCTAAATGTTATTTTCCAATTTTATTAATATTTATATTGATAACATTGGAGGATATATGCATGCATATTGTGTGTTAATTTCAGTTAGTGTGTTTCTTAAATGCATGCATATTATGTGTTAATTAATCTTGATATTTCTAATGAAAATAAATTCACAAAAATTATCAAATTATATGGAATGTTATGATACATTTATATATTTATAATTACCATTTGAAAGTGATATAATATTTTTGTATGAAAAATTTGAATTTCTTAAAAATATGTGAAAAATAAAGTTTTAAATATAATAAATATAAGAAAATAAAATTTTTATAATATAAATTTCACATAAGATGATATTTATTAAATAAAAATCTTTATATAAATAAGAATTTTTTTAGAAAAAACAATAAATCAGATAATGAATCTCTGAATATGCTAATATAAAATTATGATAATTTAAAAAATTGAGAAATTAAATTTATTTTATTGACATAAGTAATAAAAAAAATTTTAATCTTTTTCATAAATATATATTAAAAAAAATTTTAACCTTTCTAATATAATAAAAAAATATAAAAATAATTTTACATCAAATACATTTATAATTAATAAAATATAATAGTAAATCTTAATAAGAAATATTTATTAGGCATATAAAATATGAAAATAATACCATTTATTTTTTATTAGCAAAAATCAACTTCAATTTATTATAAAAGTTATAATGGTACTGATTAATTATAAGTATATCAGTAAATAATGTAATTTTTAATTTATATGGCTCTACTGACGTTAATGAATAATCATTTGTGACCAATGTATTACCAATGCAATGTTATTCCTATACATATGTAAATAATAAAAAATTTCCAAGCATTTTGAAAATTCCAACAACTCAAGGAGACTCATTTTGTAATTAATAAATTTATTCATTATTTTTCTACATAATTTATATTATAGTCAATAGAAAAATTTAATGGAGTTGTTTTTGAAATAAATGTTCATTATAATTTTTTTATAGCTATTTAGATATTAAATTTTAAAAATAATAATAATAATTTTAATCTTTTTATAATATTAGAAAAACGATTTTAGTTATGATAGTAATTTTAAGTTTTCTTATAATTATTAACAAAAAAAAATATTTACACCGAAAGTCAATCTAATAATAACAATTTATCATTGTATTTATTTTTTTAATGGAATTATATATTTGTATTATATATGATTATAAAAAAGATATAATGTATTTGTATTTAAATTTTATAACAATAGTCATTTTAAAATTTTATATTCCTTTGCATATCTAATTAATGATAATATTATTTAGTTAATAAGAAAGTTTAATGGAGTTATTTTTTGAACGAAATATTCTCATTTTTTTCTTTTATAATAATAATAATAATAATAATAATAATAATATATAATTAGTAACTTTAGATTAAGAGTAGTTTAGATAAACTATTTTTATGATTGTATAACATTGAATATTAATGGTGAGTAGCCAGTTATTATTTGAAGTTTCCAAAAAATTATTTTTTCTTGAAGTTAAAAAAGTTATAACAATAACAATGCTTACTTTCAAATCCAATCATATTTTTCTCAAAAGACTAAAATTTCCAACACTAAGTTTCGTTTATCTTAATGGTTGCAAGTCGCTCTAATTTTTTCTTATAAATTCTTAGAATTTGTAAAAAAATTTTTATTTCAACCTATAGAAAAATTATCAAACTCTAATTTTATATGATTCTTTACTTTTGTATCCATATAAAAATTATCTTTCCACAGGCTCTATCAGTGACGATTGCAGGTTGAGCTTTGCGTCTAACCATTACATAATCATAAAATATACAAATATACAGGTAATGGTTATTCCATACTAGTTTCATAACCATGACAGATGAACAAAACAGATAAAAAATTAGAGAAAAGAAATTCTCATTTCATTATCGATGTAGAAAATGTGTATTTACAATTTATACTAGTATACTATGTATAGTGTACAACTGGCTCTATTGTATTTCTACTCTTTACATGTGGCTCTATTGTATTTATACTCTTTACATGTGTGGTACATATTCTTGCCAGGTTGGCAATCTATGTGATGTCTCCTAATTTGCTACTTTCAATTAAATAAGTATTTCTTCTTTTGTGTTTCTTTTCTTTTCTTTCTTTTTCGTATGCTTTGCTTCATCTCAAACACTAAACTCATACTCTTTCACCCTTTTTTCAAGTTGGAGAGCAGATGAATAATCAAACCCAACAATCATAACGATAAAAGAATGATGAGGAAGCGCCTTTGTAAACACATCGGCAAGTTGATCTGTCATACGAACATGGGGAGTAACAAGAAGGCTAGATTTAACACGGTGGCGAACAAGGTGACAATCCAGATCAATATGCTTCGTCCTTTCATGAAAGATGAGATTCATAGCAATATGAATTGCAGTCTGGTTATCACAATAAAGATGAATAGAATAGGCATAGTCTAATTTGAAATCAGCAAGAAGACTTTTCAATCAAATCAACTCGCAGGTAGCATTTGTCATGCTTCTGTATTCTGCTTCAGCCGATGACCTGCTAATGATGTTCTGCTTTTTTTTTTTCCAAGCAACTAAGGCATCCCAAAAAGAATACAATAACCAGAGATAGAACGTCACCTAATCAGCATCACAAAAGCTTGAAGCTTTGAAGCGTTCTATCGAGTAAAAACAAGGCAAGGTCAGATTTCGATTTCTAATAATGAAGAAGGCCAGCCTTAAGATGCCCTTAGTGAGGAGTCCGCATGAATTGTAGGAGTTGCTGGACAAAAAATGTGATGTCTGGACAAGAAAAATTGAGATAAAGTAAATGGCCCACGAGTCTTCTGTAATTTTCTGGGTTAGGTAATGGATTTCCCATCTCAAGTGTGAGCTTGACCCCTTGAACATATAGTGTATTTATTGGTTTGTGGTCAAGTTTAGTGTCTAGAGCATCCAACTCTTTTTGCATTAGCACCCAATCCTTATTATTCTTAGCATGAAATATAATGTAAGCTCATGGATCTTTTTAACATTTGCAATAAATGTTAAAAAAGTATATGAGAAGTTAGGAAAAGAGGGTGTACTTACTATATTATGTATAGCTGAGAAGATATTGTATTGAGTATGCAAAGGAGTAACATAATCATTGATTCAGGCAAGTTGAGACCTAACCCTGGTGCTTCTACTTAATGATTATTGGTTAGGAATATGGATAGGTTCATGGTCTATGGTATTTGGTTGTATGTTTAAATTTCAGTGTTTTGTGATAGTTGTGCAGGGTTCGAAATTTGTATTTCTTGTGTAGAATTTGACTCTGCAAGTATAGAAAGGTTAGGGGTAGTGATGGTGGTTCTGTGAAAGGTACTATTGTAGGATAATTAGGATTATAACTTGATATATAACTTGGTAGAACAAGCTGATAAGAATTAGTTGGTTTAACTAAATGGTATGGGAAAATATGTTCTTTGAATGTGATATCTCCAGATGAGAAAAGCACTTTATTTTGGATAATAAGAAATTTATACCCCTTTTGATTCTGGCATATCCTAGTAAGAAACATGGGATTGCCCTTTCATCAAATTTAGTTTTGGTATGATTGAGATTAGAGGCAAAGCAAAGACACCTTATAGCTCTAAAATAAGAAACATTAGGTGCTTTTTGATATAGTAATTCATAGGGTGACTTCCATTTCAAGATTTCTGAAATGACTATTTATAATTTGAGTAGAGGTAAGCACAATTTCTAAATAAAGATATCTTAGTAATTTAGCTTATAGTATAAGTTATCTAGCAACATTTAAAATCTCTGTGTTTTCTCTTCACCCTGCCATTTTGCTAAAGGGTATAAGGACAAGAAAGTTGGTGTATGATTCATTTGGTGTGAAGAAAGGTTCTTTAGGTCTTGGTTAAGAAATTCAGTATCATTATCCGTTCTAATCTTTTTTATTTTAGCTTTAAACTGGTTTACTTTTTGTTAAATATAGGTTATAATAGCTTTATATACTTAAAACCTAGTTGACAACATATAAGCCCAAGTGAACCTACTATAATCTTTAATAATGGTCAATATGTAATAGGCACCTGTTATAGATCTTAGTCCATAAAGACCCTACAAATGCATATGCACTAATTGAAAAGGCATTCTAGTAACACTAATGCTAACAGGAAATGCTAACTTTTGTTGTGTAGATATAGGACATATATTGCAAATATTTCCTAGTTTAATATGCCATAGGTATTGGATATGTAAATCATGTTCACTACAAGTAAAAGAACAATTTATCTCACTTTGTTTTATAAAGGATTCTTTATTTAAGAAATATAAACCTCCATACTCTCTCTTATAGGCAATTATCTCATCAATCTGAATGTCTTGCAAAATATAGTAATCAGGTAGGGTTTTCATGCTAAGAAAACAGTTAAGTTATGCATTACTTGTAAAAACAGTTGTGTTCATTGCTGGCACCTCTATCACTTCATATTTATATGCTGCCTTTCCTTTCAAAGCCCTCTGGACTTCCATCTGAACCATATTTGCTAGCATCATGTTGTATATTATGTGTTTCATCATTGAATGGTGTGTTTGGATATGTTTAAGGTGCAACAACTACATTAGCCTATGCTTTCTTAGGTGCAACTACATTCTCTACTATGAACTGTAGCTTTACAATTGCCACAGTACCTGTCTTGTTTATTTATTGTTGTGTTCCTCTAGTATGACCTGTAGCTTTACAATTGCCACAGTACCTGTCTTATTTATTCTTTCTTATGTTCCTCTGTGTATTCCCCACTCTTTGTGCCAATAAGGTTACTCTAGTATCTTGCATTTTAGAGTGTACATACTGTACTTCTATTTGTTTTTCTGCTATCAACACCATAGAATATACTTTTCTAATGCTAGGAAAATGATCAATTAATAAGATTTGATTCTTAACATTGTCATAAGAATCATTGAGTCCCACAATGAACTGCATCAAATTCTCCTTATTATCTACATTCATAATAGTGCTTAAAACATCATAGGTATACCTCTTTACTACTCCACATATACACTTAGGTACCCATGCCTTCTCTTTTGAGTTTCGTATAATATGTCGTAATAGAGGTATTTACCATATAAATACTTGTTATCTCCTTCTGGATCAGATAAATGATGGGTCCATTACACTCTTTAAACTTATAGGCCAGCTCATCCCATAAATCCTTAGAGTTGGGACAGTATATGAATGCATCTTCCAAATTGTTTAAAATTGAGTTAAGCATCCAGTTATTTACTACATTATCAGCTTTCTTCCACCTTTTTTACAAAAAAGAATTAGTGTTTGGCTTCTATTCCTCGCCATTAATGAATCTTTCTTTTTCTCTTGCAGTTAGAGCGATCATCATTAATCTGCTCTAGGTCAACTAATTCTAGTCATTCAACAATTGATTAAGCTTGTGATTGTGTTTTCCTTACTTTTTACCTCATAGATCTCATTTTTTGTTGCTTGATTCTCACACTACTCATTAACACCGATTATTGTTGTTGATTACAAGAATTTGAGAAAAGTAACTTGTGTAGAAAGGAAGAAAAATGAAAGAGGAATTGATCAAAGAAAATTTGATCAACAAATTGTATCAAGATTTTGAATTTTTCTACTCTAATACCATAAACAAAGTAGAGAGAAAATTCTAAAAAAGAAATTCTCATTTCATTATCTCTGTAGAAAATGTGTATTTACAGTTTATACTACTATATTGTGTATACTGTACTACTGAATCTATTGTATTTCTACTCTTTACATATGTGGTATGTTTGTCTATAATTGCCAGGTTGGGAATTTGTGTGATGTCTCCTAATTTGCTACTTTGAGTCAAAATAAGTATTTCTTCTTTTGTGTTTCTTTTCTTCTCTTTCTTTCTCATCTGATTTGTTTCATCTCAAACTCTAAACTCATATTCTTTTAACATATAATGATTTTTATGTCCATAACTGTAAGTGATGGGTGTCAAATCAAAAAAAATAAAAATAAAAATCTACTCAAAAAGATTTGTAAATAGTAATGAGTAGGGTCGATCCCACAGAGATTGATCAAGTTTATTCCTATAGTGCTAAAATAGAATAAAGAAGGGATATTGTGAATTATTAGAAAGCAATTAAATTAAAGAAAATGTAGTAGAAAATTAAAATAGATAGTAATAGAAGACGAACACAACCAAATGTATAATTCTCAGTATGAAATTTTTATGTTTGATCATTGACTCTAACATAACTTTTTAATTTCACATTACAAAAAAGTTATAATGAAAAAGAACATCTCCTAACTAATCTTTATGTATATTAGACTATTGAGATACGATCGAATAATAATTCCTAACTAATAAACAATCCTAAGTACGATGAAAGATTTAATTTGCTAGTTGCATTAAAAACTAGAAAGACCTTGTCATAATCAACAACGACTACGAGAATTCATTTAAACTAGATCATGGAATTACTTAATATAATCCAAAAGCATGGTCACAATCAAGTTATATCAATCGCTACTTGCATCAACTCGACTAAACAATTTCGGATTTAATCTCATTGACTATGTATGTGCTATTAATATTAGATGAATAATAGGTCTTTTTGAACAAATAACAAAATAACACCAAGGATATATTTCCCCAGTAAGCTGTAAAAGCATGAATGCAATAATAAAAAAGCGAATATCAAGAGCTTAAGATCTCACAAACGTGAAGAAAATCACCATCAAATTAACTCTTGGCTGAAGGAAAGAGTTTAGTTTCTAATGACTATAAAGAAAACAAAAACAAAACACTAAAAACGTAACAGGGAGAAGGCTATCTAAGAAGGCCTTACAAAAGACCTAAAATACACTTATATAATGTCAAAACCTAAGGTAAATAATAATATAACAAAAGTGCCTAATAAAAAATATTTTAACTATTCTTCACTGGCTGTAATTTAAGCTTAAAATGTCAATTAAAAGTGAGTCTGATTAACCAATTAATTTCAGCTCGCAATAGTCTATTTGCCATTAGCCTTCCCAAAGCTAAGTCCAACCAGCGAAAAAAAAGTTCATGAAAATTTCAACAACTCTTAAGATAGAAAACTACTCAAATAGGCTCTAAATGCTTCATTTTCATCACATCTCACAATCCTTAATAAAAATAAATAAAATCAAGTAAAAGCTCGCAAGCAAATAAAGCAGGGACTAAAACATTGTAGATTTAGTAATTTAGTAATCTAGTACTGCAAAAATATGTTTTCATATAGAAAATTATACATCATGGCTTTAGATTAAGTAACTGCTGTTTAAATTTTATGTTTAAAGAAGCCTTTAAAAAAAAATCATTTAATTACTTGTAAAAATAACTCTCTCATGAATATTTAAAGAAATAAACTAATAGTCTTAATTAATAATAATAATAATAATAATAACAAAAGTCACCACTTAGTTTTTTTTTAATAAAAGACATTGAAAAAGCCACCATTTAAAACATTTACAAAGCCAACTGAGACACAGAGAAGGTGACAGCAGAGACCACTACTACCCCTTGTTGGTAGGTCCTCACCACTCATTTATATACTATTATTGGTCTACATATGTTACATTTGGGGTACAGCTGGCCACGTTATAGTCAGGAGTGATACTGCGGTTATTATTCGGTTTTTTGGTTGGCAGTTAGTTTTTATAATATTTCATTAAAATTTGAGTTCTGTTTAGAAAAATGTAAGTGAATATTCTTTTTTTTTTTTTTCTTTTACCAAAGATATATTATTATCCATTAGGGAAGAAGAAGAGCAAATAAAAGAATTGTATTTTCTTCTTTATCTTTTCAGTTGCAGATCCCGGGCCATGATTAACGCATAAACATAAATTTATCAGAGAAAGGTTCCATTAATCACGTACGCGGTTTGGGAATGGGAAGAAACATCAATTTGGAAGCTTTACCTTTAAGAAATTCATCCATTTCTTTCAATTTCAAACCAAATCTTAAATCATTAATTATGCTACTCCTCTTCATTAATATAACAACTTTTCTTTCTTAATCAAATTCTTAAATCAATATATTAAACCATTTTCCTATCTATATATTATCAAAGAACTATCTGCAGTTAAAGCAACATATCTTTTGTAACTTTGCGTCTTGTTATTCTCATCTCATTCAGTCTAAATATATGGCTGCATAACAGAAGCACCCAGTCTTCTGCAACTTCCTATGAACCGGTGATTGAAGATACTGCACTCCATTCATAATCTTTACAAGCTTCTCGCTGATATATAGGCCAAGAGCTTCTCTTGATACATCATTTATGGTGAAACATTGCACGGATTAAATCTTCAGGAATCTCAGGAACTGGATGTGAGATTCTGCAACATAATACCAACAACCAAATTCAAAAAAAAAAAGTCATCATTTTGTTTCTTTTCCCTAGCATTTAAAGACAAGATTATAAAATTAGAACAACTGATGCAATATATATCTTCAAAATAGAAAACAAAAATTCAAGAATTGAACTACTACATTTCTCCACTCCTAAAACTATGTTCAAACCAAATGGATCGACAAGTAATTTTACAATAATTATGGAAAGAACTAACACGAGGCTCACAATATATTAGGACATTAGTAGAGATTTTCTTACTTCATGAAGAATATACTCCAACTTATGATGGCAGCCATTTCTGAAATTCTCTGCACCTGTAGAGCACATTGAAGTTCTGTACTAGCTACATACAAAAAGAACAAAACCCAAATAATCATCTGCTCTGCATTAGATCTTTTGTTAGCAGATAATAATGCCTCAACATATTACCCTGCTGGTCAAAGAATCCAAATAACAATTTATCTGCATCTTGAGCTTGATAAAGTGTCACTATATTTAACCTGACAACCAAGACTATTGATTTTGAATACTTCCCCAAGAAGCATAAGATCAACAGATTCCATGAAAATCGATCAAAAACTAGAATTACACAGTAAGTAAATTTGATAGCAAGTCATGTCAAATCCCAATTTAGAAGTGGAAACATAGAAATAAAGATAAGCAGGATGGATTAAAAAGAATAATCATCAAGATCCATTATCATCAAAGTAACGTGGCCAATGGTGCAAAAATCTGTAAGATATTACAATCGTACATCTATGCTCGTGTTTAACACTTACTATCTCACCAGTAAAAAATGTAAGACTATTCAATGCCAAAAGAGTTGTCATGCAGTAGAACTAACGCCTGTGGAGCGATGATACATGTCAGCAAATTTCAAGCACAACTGCCTGTCTCTATCATCTCCCCAGCCTCCCCAGCCTTTGAATCCAGCTTTATACCCTGGCTGATGCTTATAAACATGCACATTCCACTTTGAATCAATGTTTGGTACCTTGTCATTGTCTTCTACAACAACATTTAGAGAACCATTGTCAATACACACATTTTTCTCCCCATGACCCTGATGCAAACCACACTTTCCAAAATGAACAGCACTAGTCCTTGGCCCTCGTAACGTGTAAACTGGACCACCGAATGATGGATACACTGTTGCCCACATTGTTATATCCCAATTGTAATCATCGAAGAAACAAAATTCTCTTGCTTTCATATGAATTTTTCTCCAAACAGTTCGGTTAAAGGAATAACCCACATTTCCCATTCTTTCAGCGACTAAACTTTCCCAGTTTTCTCCTCTTGATTTCACATCACAAGGTGCTAAATTTGCAGCATAGCAATCTGGACATTTCAGAGGCTTCAATGCTGTGAGCATCTGCAAGTTACGATAAGCATTAGGGAAAATGAAGTGATCCTCCTCTATGAAAAGAACATGACCTGTCTGTTTCTTTGTCTCATTCAGTCCATCCCATACTGTGTTCATCATCCACCACCAGTGATGCTTCAATGACACAATCTTTGGTGACCGGTGGTTTCCATATTGATCAGGATTGCCTATACAATGCATAATTTTTCCATCATCCTTATCTTTGCAATCGGCAGATGAAACACCAGGAAAACTATCAGGAAAAAGATGTGGTGAGTAAGGGGCAAATATCTGTTTCACTTGGCAAAATTTGATACCTTCAACAATTTTATTCATTTCTTTGAAGTAGCCATCATGGCTAACAATAAGTAATGTTTCACTTATCCCCTCTACCTTTGACAAGCTCTTAACAACCTCTTGGAGATATTTGGGCCTATTATGAACATATAGAACAATGGTTATATGATCCTTGGATAAATTTGGATATAGATCTATATTTCTAGGGGGCAACTGGTTAAGCTTCTCCAATTTAATTGACAATTCAGTCTGTCTGAGAAGACCAAGTGTTGGTCCATAATGAGTATTATTATAACTTGATCTCAAATTATCACGCGAATCATTTAAAGACGACGGGCTAATTGAACCTGAATTTGTTCCAAGTAGAACAATCAGCAGCAAGACCCCCAATACAGTAACAAGAGCTAGAGAAATGAACCGGCGAACAGCCCCGGCTTTAAAGCGGTTTCTCTTGCCATTGGGAGCCATGAGAACTACAAAACATCAAAAACATTTCACTTCAGCCACAGCTACTGTCCATAATATCTCAGCAATGAATAAATGCCAAAACATTTACTGAAAAAGCTAAACTTCAATTACCACAAACCTCAAGAACTGTCCACAAGGCTATGGAAGCATCCGCACCAAAGCCATAATGTAGAATCTCTTCCTGAACATGATAGGAGCAGTCAGTATAAAGAGAAGGTTCTAGCTAAGAAACCTAACTACAATATGGATAACATACAATTCAAATTCAGATACAACATAACAAACATGGCCATTTCAATATATTCATTCCCAAAAAGTAGATAAATACAGTATTTTTGATTGACTAAACTGAATATAAGTAAAAGGGATGAACTATCGATGAAAACTGAATAAGTTAAACAAAAGGAAGATTTGCCTGATGTAAAATAATTTACTTATTCTAGAAGTATTGATGAATGGTATGGAGCATTCATTTTGTTTTCCCTACAGATAATTATTTTAACTTAGAAGCAAAGCAAACCAATAACAATGTTTGTATTTTTGTACTTAGGATCTTCCTTTTCACTTCCGATTACTCAAGCAAAAACTCCACTTCTTATAGGCCTAACAAATTCTAGCACAAATTAACCCTCATTTTCAGGTTTAATGGTTGTAATTGCATTCATTTGACCATTAAGCAAGTTCTAAGTCACAGATTCACGGATAGTATAGTACATACCTTAAAGCTTGCAGACAGCGATGATGATTAGGTAGCCGGCGGAGCTAAATCAAGGCACACTTGCTACGTCGATCTAAAACCACTGGGTTTTAGTTCTCAAAACCCACGTTTAAAATCAATGGTTCACAAGATTTACCAGATTAAAGGGACTTTAAGCGGATTATAAAATTTGGGTGTTAGCCGCGGAGATCAAATTTAGCAAGATTATGAAAGAAAAGGCATGGCTTTGTTAGGATTTTCTATTTTATGCAAGTAGTTGGAGTCGAGCTTTCAAGTTATTAATCAACAAACGGAAACTTCAAGGCAAGATTTCTAAAACGAGAGAAAAGAAAATTATTTGAAGGCTTAACATTGACTATAAATTCCTTCTCTCGCAAAAAAAAAAAAAAAAAAAATAGAAATTGACTATAAATTGAATTGGTTTTCGCAAATGAAAAAAAAAATTAAATTATGAATAAAAGCTTGTAAAAACAAATCGAGAAGGGCCTAAATAAAAATTACACCGTGAATTTTCATTTTCACTTTAAAATAAATTTTGATGCATTTTCACTCTGAATTTTGTGAGGATCACGGATTACACCTTCAATTTAAAAGTTTATTCTATATTAAATAAATTTTAAAATTATTTGGACCTATAACAACATCTAATTTGAAATTAAAGACTAACTAGCCACCTCTACTGTTGCCTCTATCCTTACCACTTCTAGATAGCCGCCTCCTTCGACTTCACCATTCCTAGACAGTCATCTCCTTCAACAGCAATGAACACTACATCAAACATCATTCTCCATTGGAAAATCGCCTTCGAAATCGTTTTTCATGGGATAATTGTCGTAACTTCTTTTTTTCAATTTTTTATTCGAATTACTTTGAATCTTTAAACTTTCTTTGGGAATTTCGCTCTTTTTATTATCGGGTATGTTATTTTTTAATTTCCGACTTCTGTATTTGTTTTCACTTCCATCGTTAAGTGAAGACCGGTTCCATAATCATGGAGTTTTTGTTCAAGGGTTGCCTTTGGTTGGTTAACAAATCCAGTGTTGCAAATATGTTAAAATGGTTATAACTGCCAAGTTTATGCTTTAAGCCATGTTTGTTCAACTAAACTCTCATAATGCTAATTTTGATTCTAAATATGTTTTACGTGATTTTAAAAAAATAAAAATAAAAATTCACTTGCGAAAAGTTGAAAATAAAATTATTTATTATTGAGAAAAAGATTTGACACGGTAGATGTCACATTACATTTTTGGCATCATTCAATATTTGATCAAATCTCAGTCACATATTGCAACTAAAAGTAAAGTTTGAGAATTCTTTTAGAACAAATCAAAGTTTAAGCACTAAATTGATAGTATACTTAAAGGTTTGGTACCTTTATTGAAGTTTACTGTGGAGGTTTACGTGATAAGAATCTAGAATTATTTTGATGCAATATCATTTTTATGAGATCCCAAATATATTTAATCGGATCTAATCTCTTATTGAAACTAAAATTAATGACTGGATTAAAACTACACTCAAAACATAGATACGATCACTAAAATTTACCCTACATCAAAATCATTCTGGTAGAGAAGATTTGATAGACGGGTTCCCGATGAACCTGGTCGGACCAGCCGGTCGGATTTTAATGAAGCTAGAGGGTGGAAATGTGTGTGAAAATCACGTTCGATGATGTCCTAAGCAAAGTCTATCTGTCTGCCTCTCTGTCTTCAAATATTTTATTATTCTCTACTGTTTCATCTTTCTCCTTATAATACCACCTTCTTCTCTTCTTCTTCTCTCGCTTTCTCTTCTCAACATCCAAATATGACTATCGGCCCCTTTGGAGATACAACTCTCACCAAAGTCTTCGTCGGAGGCTTAGCATGGGAGACTCCTAAAGAAGCTATGAGAGAACATTTTGAAAAGTACGGCGACATTTTAGAAGCTGTCATTATTTCCGATAAGGTCACCGGCAGATCCAAAGGCTATGGATTTGTAAGCATTTCTTTTCTCTTTCATTTTATTTTATTTAATTACCTCTAACTAATGTATACTATACTAATATTATTAACTATATTAATATTATCAGGTCACTTTTAAAGATGCTGAATCAGCTAAGAAGGCTTGTGAGGATCCTACTCCGGTCATCAATGGCCGCCGGGCTAACTGTAATCTGGCTTCCCTCGGTGCTCGCCGTCCTAGGTCTGCCACGGCGGCTCCACCTCAACAAGGTATGTTTAATTATGACGATTGATTGATTTTTTTTCCATTTTTGATGTGAAAGCACATTGGAAGATTCGTAACATGTTCACCTAATTTCATCGAATTTTTAAGTCAAACTTTCTCAAAACAAAATATCCTTTGAAATTATGTGGGTCCTTTAGCTCAAAAAGAAAAATCTTTATATTTTTTTTATTGATTTTTCAATAAAAACATTTTGAATAATTATTGTGTAATTTTATTATGAATGCAGTATAATTTCAACATTAGACTCATTTTTAGAATTTTGATTTTATGAATAAAAAATCATAAAATTCATCCACTTAAAAAGATTTACCAAAGGATTTCATTTAATTTATGTTTATATTGATTTTATTATTATTAAAGTTTTCAACAATATCTGTAGACATTTGCATTTCAATAAATAAATAAATAAAATTATCTTTTTTTTTTTTTTGCAAAAAATAGATAAATATATCATGTACTATGAAGGAGAATCTATAATTCATGTTTTGTTTGTCTAAAATGAAGATGTGTACAAAGGATCAAACGTTGGGCCGAGATCCACGTCATCAGCAGCAAATCATGTGCAGTGGTACTATCCTGCGGCTGCGGGTACACCTGCGCCTCCATTCCATCATCAGCACCACCATCAAGCCGTTCCTTTTTACGGGTAATAACTAATGAGTAGCTAATTCCATTAATTTGTTTTATTAATGAAAGAAAATTATAGACTTATAAAATTCTTTGGTTATGTAATGTGATACAGTTACACCCCCAGTTATGTCGGAACTGATATCAGTTATAATCATGTGAGTGCTTGTAATAATAATAATAATTAATTAGTATTAGTAGCTGTATTAGTGTTAATGAAAGATTAAATGAAATGATGTTGTGTAATTATTGTAGAAACTGAGCTACCCAGGAGGGACATACATGAACGGGCATTTGTATCCAGCAGGGCAGGCTATTATGGGTGCGAATGCGGTAATGCCAATGTACCCTCTTTATCATTTCCATCAAACGCAGACAATGGGTCTGCCTGCTGCCCATATCTTCCCTCCCACAACTATCCCTACCATCATCTCTAAACCTCCATCAATAGCTCCTCCTGCTCCAGGTATTTAAATATTTTATATTTTTATAATTAATCATGAATCATAGTGGTGGGTTGTATGGTAGCTTTTTTGTGGTGGCATCACATGGTAACATAACATGTCCCAATTAACCAGCAGGCAGGGGGTAATAGTAGTAGTCAGCCAGTCAAAATGTGAACATAGAATCATTGCGTCACGTGCCTTGGTGTTTTGGTTGGTCCCGCTGCCAACTGGAGCCTTAGAAACTCACGTGACTGGAAAGTACTAATTTACCCTCTCCTTCTACATATATATAGTCTAAAACACAATCTTGAAGGAGCTTTTTAATATAAAAAAAGGGAAATTAAATTAATTGTAAGAATGAATAAATGTGAACTGATGTTACAAAGACAGTTTGTTTGGCTGTGGAGTAGGTGGAGGAGAA
Organism: Croton setiger; assembly: GCA_948099555.1. Lineage (NCBI taxonomy): Eukaryota > Viridiplantae > Streptophyta > Magnoliopsida > Malpighiales > Euphorbiaceae > Croton > Croton setiger. The sequence goes on along the minus strand of CANUEY010445871.1, from coordinate 12,115 downwards.
AGCATTAAAAAGGGTGGCTATGAGCAATAAGGAAGACGGAAGTTTAGTTGGCAATAACCCCAAAAAGGAAGGACGGTTAGCTACTTCAGACCAACATTATTTTCGCATAATCTGCTGTGGCTCATCTTTCCAATTTATTCAATTATTATTATTATTAGGTGTTTGATAAGATTCTTTGATTCTCTTTGGTTCTTGTTGTCTCTAACATCTCAGATTGAGCTGGGAACTGAACTCTATTAGGAAAAAAGAAATATTATAAATTATTTTATAACAGAGAAGTGATGTGTTGTTATGGGTTGCTTTTGATGATTGCCTTCAATTCAATCAACTTTGTTCCTTTTTATATTTCATTAATAAACTTGGCTAAACAAGGAAGGAAGGAAGGAAGGATAATATCCCAAATTTAATATAACAATAATAAATTTTTCATTACCAATTAATATAGTGGTGAAGAATGTATAGAAAATCAACTAAAAATGATATAATCCAACTATTTCCACTTTATAATGTTTTAAGCTGGATTAAGTAGAACTGTTGGGCAATACAAGCACTTAATTCAACTAATGTGGTTGATGGGTTGGTTTTGAGCTAATAAGTGAGCTCTAGGACTCTAAAATTAAGCTCATCTGCTTTCTTTTGTTTTTTGCTAGAGATTCTAAGGTAGCTGGACCTGTAAAGCTCAGTGTTCCAGGACAAGACCTTCCCTTCATGATCGCCAGCAATAAGCAACTTGTTACATTTCATCACAAATACAAAAAACACTTTGCACCATAAAAACCTTCATTTACAAAGAAAAATTTAACAAATCAAACCCCAAAAATAAAGCACAGAAATCGTGTCTTCTGGTTCGTCATGAAACCAGCAGTATCAGCTAGCAGATATGGAGGAAAAACATTCAACCATCTAACACCATCGGCAATTTTTTGCTGCCTTCTTCGCCAACACATCAGCTGTTTCATTACCTTTCCTCAAATCACGAGCTAAATAAGATTTGCATCTCACCACCAAATTACGCAAACGGATAGAGAGATAGAGACTTAGGCCATGGTTAGTTGTAGTCCTCCGTATGAGTCCCTATCTTTTACACATCAGCACTCTCTCGTTCATGCCACGCTAATCCATCCAATTATTTTATTATAAAACAAAAATTTTAATTTAATTATTTCTCAAAGTAATTAATTAATTAAATACAATTTTAATTTAATATACTTACAAAAATATTTTATTTAATTAATTAATTACTTCGAGAAATAATTATTTAATTTTATATTTCATAATTTAAAATTTTAATGTTAATTTACACAAAAAATATAGAAAAATGGTTTAGATTTTAATTATTTAAGATTACTTTCAAATCGATTTTTTCTACATTTTTTATTAATTTTAAGTATAAAAAATTAAAATTTAATAAATATTTTTAATTTTATAATAAATTAAAAAAAATATAAAAAAAATGAAAATTCATATTTGATACATACAAAATCAAAAGTAAAAAAAAATAAATCCACATGGATTTATTATTTTGATGCATACAAATAAAAAAAATTCTAACATTTCTCACAAATTTCATTCTGTAATAAATAAGTTTTTTTTTTTTTAAATTTATGAAAAAGAAAAAAATTAAAGTTGCCACATTTCCAATATTCATTAGACAAAAGGATTAAAAACTTTAAGTGGGGGCGAACCGATTCTAGTCCCTGCACGCCTTAGTTTGAGCATCGGCCTGCAGTAGGACGCCAAATGCTGATAGTAAGCGCATACTACTAGAAACATTTTCTCTTTATGCACAGCCAGATAAACCATGCTCTCTAGAGAGAGGGGAAGAGAAATTGAAGGAAAGAGAGAGAGGAAGGACTCGAGGAGGCGGTCAAATAACTAGGTTTTGGTTTGAAAAAGTATACATGCATATATGGAAGGTTCGATTTATCAAGCGGTTCAATTTTCAGATGCCCAAAACCTACATACCAAACCAGAAATTGAAGTTTTTTACCTTCGAATCATTAGTTGAACTGATCAATCGGTTAACTGTATTTTCGGTGCGGAAATTTATTCATTCCTATTCATCTCACACACACAAAATAATTTCTGGTTCTCCTTTCCGGTTAAAAAAATTAATTATATTTATTGAATTGTAAAGAATAAAAATTTCTACTTTATTATTTATTTTTTAATTTTTATTTTATATAAAATTGATACGTGTTAATTTAAAATAAATATATTTATTGAAATATAAAATAACTTCCTTCCAAGTTAAATTCCTAAAAAATATGGATTCTAATTTTTGAATAAAACGATGTCAAAAATGTTTAAGGAGCATTTGATAGTCGGAAGGCATTAGGAGAAATTTCCAATAAACAAATAACTAGCTTTGTCCCATTCATTTTTCCACCAAAATTTTAAATTTAAACACACCAATCATACATAATTAACACTACCATGTTTGAATCATACAAAATTCAATGTAATTATCAAATTTCATTGTTTATTTTAAAAAAATAATAATAATTCATAGAATCAATAGATTTCATCATACCTTAAATATTTCATTTTGAATAAAAGAGAAACCCACATAGAAAGTGAAATATTAATTATATTTCTTATATATCTCTAAATACATGTATTTAACCAAACAAAAAAATTCATGCATTTAATGCATTTTATGCATTTCTAATTCCGTCAATACAAATTACCATTAGTTTTCTTAATTACTCTTATTTCAAAAATATAAAACAATTTACAATAAAGGAAATATAAAGAAAATTGAATATATTTTTGGTTAAGCGGAAAAAAAAAATTGAAAAATGAATTAACAATATGGAACGGAAGAAAAGAAATGAATGGTCATTTTTGATTTGGCGGGTGATATTATTTCATACTATTTCAATTTTGAATTATGATGACAAGGAAACTAATTATAATTAGATTTGTTTCCATAACGCTCCCTTAAAACGTTACAGTCCCTTTCTTTCAGTTTTCTTCTTACTAATTACTATAATTACTTTCTTTTTTTCTTCTCCAAATTTAAGTTTTCCCTCTCTTCTTCTTCTTCCTGTAACAGTCTTCCAGTTCATCATCGAGATGTCCGATTTTCAAGAATTTCAATTTTCAGGTTCTCTCTCATCGAAATTGATCTTTTCCACTTTCTTTTCTTAAAGTTGATTTCAATTCATTTTCTTTCTCGCTTTCTGTATTAATTCATCCAATCTCTGAATCAAGATGCCCAAAAATCACAATTCAAAGTTGGTTTCTGGATGGATTTCTTTCATTTTTGTTAGAATTTGGAGGTTGAGTTAAATTGATCGAATTCGACACTATATTATTTTCTTTAATATCGGTTCTAATGCCGATTTGACTTTTGTTTTGTTCAGTCATATAATTCTGGATTTTGTTTAGATTCTTTAGTGTTCTGAAGATATGAGTGTAATACATATAGTTATTGTTCTCCTATCTGTTCTGTTTATATCCCAATCTTATGGCTTAAACTAATATCTTTTTTTTCCAATACCCAACTTGCAGATAATAGAAAGAAGGTTGATTTTCAATTGATTGATAGTATGGATTCCCACAAAACGGAAAATTCTCCCAATATGGTGAGAGATTCTTTAAAAGCAGAATCTGGGTTCGATTTGCGCAAGAGTTTGGCATGGGATACTGCCTTTTTCACTAGTCCAGGTTTGCTTCAATTGAAAAAATTTTGCTTGTTTATCATATGTAGATTCCAATTTTATTGCATTGTGTTTGTTCCTGCACAGGAGTTTTGGATGCAGAAGAGTTGTTTGAAACTCTCAATTATCAAAAGGAACCCAACTCTTTGCTCTCCAAATCCATTTCACCTGCAAGAACGAGTGCAATTGATAATTTGCGCAAAAGTTTAGCTTGGGATAGTGCCTTTTTTACAAGTGCAGGTAGCTTTTTGCCATGGTTAATTAAGAAATTTCATCTTGAGTTTCATTTATCACCATCACTTCACTAGTTAATGTATTTTGTTCTTAGGAGTTCTGGATGCCGAGGAGTTGTCAATGTTAAATAGAGGATATAGGACTCCCGAAACTCTTCGTTTTCCCAAGTCCGATGAAGAAATTTGGAGGTCTGCAGAATCAAACTCTACCATAACTAGTGATGGTTACTCTCTCGCAAGCCTTGAAATTGACCTTTTTGATGATATAAGGGAATATATTAATAAGTCAAATGCTTCATCAAAATCGAATGGTCCAACTTCTACTTGCAAATTTGAAGGCAATAAACAACAGCAGAAGGGCCTTGGTGTGTATAATGGCAGTTAGTGTTTCAGTGAAATTGAACTGTTTTGTCTTTTGAGTTTTATATGATACTTTTTGCTATATTTCCAGCTTCCAAGATAACGAAGGCTTCATCTCGAGCAAGAGTAAGTTGTTGAGATGACATGATCTTTCTTCCTTATTATAGTTTGATTTTGGCTGTCTGTGTCTAACTATATGATATTCCAAATACAGTATGCTGCCTCAAGTGGGGAATCCAAATCTCATTCGTCGGTTAAGCCACCAAAAATATCTGGCCGCTCTAATCCCTCATCTGTAATTCCCAGCAAAAGATCTTCATTGGGTAGTCAGGCTACGAAATCTGCATCCGGTAAATATCCTAAAAGTTCTGAACCATCATTTACAGAAAGTTGCCTATATTGATGCTCACCCTTTAGATGGTTGTTGCAGGGAAAGATATGGCAATGTCAAAGAAACTGTGTTTGAGAGAGTCACATAGTTCAAAGCCACCTGCAAGATCACCTTCTTCTGCTGATTTCACCAGTAAATCTCCTTCCAACACAGCATTAAGGAGAATGACCCGCAACCCCCACTTGACTGCTTCTGGTTCAAACTTAAGAACTCAATCAAAATGTTTCATTCAAAAGCAAAATGAGTCTATTAATTTCTTGTCCACACCCAAATCATCTGCTTATGCTTCACCTGCTAGTTCCCTTGATGGATGGCCCTCCACATCCCCACTGATGTCATCTATCAAGCAGAGATCAAATGCTTCTCCTAGGGAGATTTCTTTCAGTATTGGCGCCTCTAAACCCTCATCAGGGCATGAAATTCAAGAAACTAAGTTCGAAAATCCACAGACAAACAATACCTCAGTATGCACTTCTCCTGCCAGTGTTTCTAGAGTACTGAGACCCTCAGGTCTTCGGATGCCATCACCAAAAATTGGATATTTCGATGAGGTCAGTTGATAATCTGATTTCTTGACAAGTTAAATCATAATCATTCAGTAAAGTCTAAATTGTAGTATGAAATTTTGGGTATGCAGGAAAATTGTGCTGGTATAGCACAAAATGCAGCTCTAAATTTTCACTCAGGTACACCAGGCCATTGTAGACCAAGAACCGGTAATAGCAATTCGAGTGGAAACACTAACAGAACAAGAAATGGGAAGCATCGTTTAGCAGGATCATCAAGCTTAAAAGAGAAAAAGCAGCTTGGACATGTCAAGGCTCTGCAATGTCCTGAATTTTATGATGATGACAAGGAAAATACAAGCATTGGCAGTTTGACAAATGAAGTAGAAGATCTAAGTGGAAGAATCCGAAACATCGATTTTTACAGAGACTTTATTACAGAACTCAAGGCTTCCTAGTTTCTGACTGAGGCATTTCTTTTTTTTTTCCCAGTGTAATGTGATTAAAATGGAGGAGAAAATGTATTACTCTTATTCAATATGTTATATTGTGATTAAAAGCAATATGCTTTTAAATGGAACAATAGGTTCTAATAATATCTAAATTTCATATTGCCTTGTCTAATACACAGATTAAGAAATAAATAAAATAGTTTGTTTAAATTAAAGATACAACTTTTTTCTAATTATAATCCATATACATTTCAGGAAACTAAAAGCTTTGAACATAATTATATAAATAATCTATAATGGATGCTGTTATTTACAGAGCAGAATTTGCTAATGGGATAACATTCACCCTTTTTATTTAGGTTGAATGCTCTAAAATAGAGTTAACTTTTATAATTAGGGACTATTCCAGGAAAACTGAAGGATTCATATAACAGAATTTTTCAGTGGTATTATATTAATATTAATGCTCCCGCCACTGCACGAACGTTGTGCATAGAGCTCATTTAAAGAGCAGTAACAATACGTTTCTATCACAAAATTTTGAATTCCCAAAACAATTTGTTTCAATTTCTAATAGAAAGTATTTGTTCACAAAGTTCTTCCTTCCATAATATGCTCACTATAATCTAGGTCAAATCCAATTGGAAACAAAAAAAAAGGACCCCAAAGTCCAGGTGAATCTAAGACCTTGGCTTTTCCTTTTTCTCTTTAAATAAAGCCAGAAGGGAGACACCAGACACTTTCACCACCTTGAACCTAACTCCGGGAATATCTCCCACAGCATGCCCTTTCCGCCCAAATCCAGCAATCAATACTTCGTCCTGCACCAATCAGGCACATATTAGACCTACAAATTTCAATCTAAATGACTGAAACATTCCAAGCCCATCCCCAACATAACAGCATGAGGCTCATTTGTCAAATAGATCTTACATTTTCCTCTATGTAGTTCAAGCAACCATCGTTGGGTACAAATGCAGCAATCTTCTTCCCGTTCTTGATCAACTGCACACGAGCACACTTTCTAATAGCAGAATTGGGCTGTTTAGCTTCAATACCACTGCGCAAGGATGTTTGTATGTGATTCATAGTGAAGGAACAATAACAGAAAGAAAAATAAATAGAAGAGGAATCAATTCTTACATTTTCTCTAGAACAATGCCTTTGGCATGGGATGAACCAGCAAATGGTTTCTTCCATTCATTTCCAAGATGGGATTTCTTGTAAGACTTATCAGCCCACCTTTGCCTTCTGCGGTGTGACCTCAGCTTACGACCAGCTCCCATTCCGCGTGTTTTCCTGCAATTTTTTCATTCAAATTCAATAAGATTTTGACTTTCCATATGCAACAAATGAAAAATCTGTATGAGCAGGGAACAACGCTTGAAAGTATGGAACAGACAGATAAAACTGAAATCTAATACAATTGGTAACAAGCTGTATTGAATTAGCTTCGATTAATAGTGCATTTTTAACACCATAACAACTCAAGAATCAGTTTCCATGTTAGTTTAAAGCATTCAAATTCGTGGGAAAAAGACAAATTTTTCTTACCATCCCATTTTATAGAATAAAGCATGAATAAACAAATAAAAAAAGCAGCAAATGACTACAAATTGCATGTTTTTTTATATTATATCAAAATTAAAGAGAATAACATATTGGATACAAATATATTTAAATTGCAAATTAGTAATCCAAGTATTAATTTAAATAAAACAAGCCCAAACACGATTCGATCAATCAAATTATGAATGAATCTCAAATTAGGACGGATTTATAATTAATTAATTGATTATTTATTAGAAGCAATCAAACAATTCAAACGAATTTAAGAAGATGGATCAATCTAAAAGTGCATTAGTAGCATAACAATGGTAGTAATTAAGAATACAGAATAACCTAACACATTATAAATAAATTTGCGTCTCCTGTCACATTATGTTCAGATCGACCAAGCAGATTACAACACAACATAAAAGAGCAAAAAAAGGAAAGCTAAAGAAAACAAACTAACACAACTGCTAAATATCCAAAAATATTAAATTCAACTTAAAAGTAAGAAGAAATTCTAACCCCATCTTGGCTTGAGAAGAAGAAGAAGACTGAAACGAAGCAAAGGAGACGTCTGAAGCGAAAGATCGACGAACTCTGAAATAGAGAGGCGCTCAAATTAAAATGCTAACCCTAATTTGAGTGCCATATATACGTAGGTGTCTGTTCTGATATTACATATATGCCCCTGTGAGTTCTACAGCTCCCTAACTAAAAACTAAAAGGAGAAATTACAAAATTATGACTATAAATTGTTAAATTACTGTTTTATCACTATAGTATAAAAAATTATCTGCTAAACTGTCCTTATTTCTTTTCGGATTTAACTCTCCAGTAAATCAACCACAGACTAATCTAAATTTACGTTACCAAAATTTAACACAATTATATCACCCAAATTCAAACTCGATACTTTTGGTTAAACTAAAACAATTCTTTACCAATTCATTTTTTTTTATCACAAGAAAACAGACGTAAGTTTTTTATGTCCCAAGTTTTTGTTTAAGGAAAAAACTTACCTACACTATGAGACCAATGAAAATTGTCCAATGTGGAGCTTGTATGTCTACCTATTTTCAATGTTGGAAGGTATATTATAAAGTAGTCTTTGAAATAGTGAGATTCTTTCATTTTAGTCCTTACTTTCAAAATTATGGTGAAATTGATAAATGGATACGAAATTAAGGATTTTGTTTTTTTAAAAAAAAAAGTTGGAAGTGCATTGAAATTGGGAAATGATGCATAATTGTAAGTGATTTCAATTTGGTCATAGTTTAAAAAGGTATTGATTTTTGTTTAAATTCATTCAATATGATTTGTGATATTCTATTACAAACTTAAGTTGATGTTCAAATGTTATGATTTGTCATTTTTTCATCAACGGAGTTTGTGTTTCTCTATAATGGTTGGTGCACATGATTTTACTAATATTTTCATATTGTTCTCACCATCGGAGTCTATTTTTTTCCCTAATCTACTTACTAAACAAAATTTCAAATGTATGTAAATATGTTAATCTAATTGGAATCTCTATTTTTATGTGCTTTTGACCATACAAGGAATTTTGATGGTTTTAAATTTTTACATATTTATTTACAATTGAAATTTCTTTTTAATATAGAAAAAATTACTAATGAATCTAGTAATATAAAACACAAATATGATTGAAGCCGAAACACACATCTTTGCTTATATTGAGCTTTTTATCTTGTATAATAAAATTAGATTTAGATTAGTATGATTTAGTAATTTGTACTTTTGTTGGTAGTGACATAACATTAGTAGTTATCTCAAGATAGGATTGTAAATGAACCGAATCAAACCAAATTGTAAAAAGTTCGATTCTTTAATATTCGAATTCGAATCGAACTTCTATTTCATCTTCGAGTTCAATTCATATAATATTGGTTAATATTCGAGTTTAATTCAACTATTCGAATCAAATATTTGAAATTCGATTTGTTAAAAGTTTATTAATGAAATTTGTAACCTATTCCAAAATCAATGTGTCACCAAGAATAAAATATGTATGTCTCTTTTAAATTCATATTACAAAACATTTTAAACTCCAAAATTACAAGCTTTCAACAATAAGATTACATAATACAATAACATAATAATAACACTATTACATAATACAAATTAATAATGAGATTGGCTATTTAACTATAATTTTTCTGTTAATTTAGATACTAATGTGTTCATGTCACAGCAACAACAACGCAGCTCATGCTCAATCAACAAATTTCAATTTAAACTTCACCTGAAAAATGTAAAGCATTTCAAACATTGCTGTTAGAAAATGAGGAACCAAATACAAAACAATAAATAACTAAATTTCAGCAATCAATTCTCAACTACCAATAACATACGAATTTTATAATAAATTACCTTAAACAACATGTTAAAGACTTCAACCATTGCTTAAAATAACTTCACTTGTTTCGTCTTCTTCAACAACTTCCTACAATAGAAAGAAATAAAAATTAATTACATTATAATCAAAAATATTATAGAATTTATATTTTTAATATTAAACTTACTCTATACTTTCGCTTCAAACTATACATAGCTTCAACTAGTCACTACCACATAGTAAAATTTTCATTGTCTCCTCTCCTAAAGAAGCACAATGTGCATTAATAACTCTATTTTCAGCATTAAAAACAGATTTCAAAACTACGGTTGTGATTGAAATTGAAAGAATATCACAAACCATCTTTTATAAAATTTTAAACTTGAAATAGTGAGAATTTCACCATTGTAAGACATCAAATGATTTTGAAGCAATAGTATAAAGTCATTATATATCTAGTTCTGATCTTTCTGATGGAACCACCAGTTAAACTTCTCTAATATAAGTGCCAAATTGATCAAACTCTTGAAGTTCAGCATTAATAGAACTAGATACATCTTGACTAGGATTACTTGAATGAGTCGTTTCAGATAATACTTCTTGGTGTCTACCTTTCTAAGTTTCAACATAAATCTCATAAAGATCTTTCAATGTCTGTTGAACAATTGTAGTGTTCTCAACACAATCAACAGGAGAATAAATTTTAGGTAAAGACCAATGAATAACCTTCATTTTCTTTCTCTGGTCAATAACAACAGCAATAGAGATTAAAAAATTGCAATTACCCCAATATATATCAAACTTATCCTTCATCTTACTTCCCATTGATTGTATAAATCCATCACTGTCCAAACAAGCATTAATCAAAAGTCTTCACTTTACATAGCTCGAACAGAAATATGTTGCAAGTGGTGTATTCACTGCTTACAAGAAAATTTACAGTTATGTACTTATATGACATATGTAACATACAAAGATAATACTAATGACATTAAGAAAATTTAGAAAACATTACTTGAAATGAGTTTGGTAATAGCATCAAAGACTTGAAGAAATTTGCACGCCTTTTCAACCTTTACCCAATCCTCTACACTAGGTAAGTTTTTGTAATTTGCATCTCTTTTTTTATATTGGAAAAAAATTCTTAAACTCTAATGCAGTTGATAGCATTAAAATGTTGAATTCCATCTTGCCCTACAATTCAAGACAAGGTTCTTTTGGGGCAATTTCAATTGCTTAGCAAGTTGACTAAAGTTCATTCACCTTGATTCAGAATTTGCAAGATATTTAACACTTTCTCGAGCATTATGAGTGATTGGTTTAATTTCATCCAAACCATCTTGAATTACTAAATTAAAGATATGTGCACAACATCTTACATGAAACAATTTTCCTTCAAGAGGAAATTCTTGCTTGTACGAAAGTGAATCTTTCAAAGTCCTAATAGCGACATCATTATATGTAGTATTATCTACACTAACAGTCCATACCTTAGTATGAATTTCCCATTCAAGCAAACTTTTATGCAAAACATCGGCGATAACTACACTAGTGTAAGGTGGGGATACATCTAAAAAGCTCAAATTTCTTTTTTGCAAATGCTAATTTTCATCAACATAATGACATGTGACAACCATGTAAGAAACATTTTGTCTAGATTTCCATAAATCAGTTGTGATACTAACTCTATCTACTTGATTCAATTTCTTAATTATTTTTTTTTCTCAATTTCATTAGCAGTAAAGCAACCAGCTTAAGAGTTGCCCAACAAATATTTGTATAGTATGGTGTTACTTTGTGCATGAGCAAATTGAACAATGCATACTCAGCAATCATAAAGGCAACTCATACACCATAACCATATGAGCAAGGACTTCTCTTACCTTGGAATGATCATATTTGAAATTCTGAACCGATTTAGTGCTATCCATTTTTCCCATCATTGTAGCGAAAGTTAATATTTGTTGTCCACGTGAAGACATCTTCCTATTCGAACAAAACTTTAGATCCCATTATTGTAGCCAAAGTTAGTGTTTGTTTGCAATGTATACGCTCCCATTTCTTTGTGCCATCAGTATGTTTCACCTTTTTAACTTCATTCCACACGTATGAAGTCTTTTTCCTTTTCTTTCTAATGTATTAACCTCCCTCTCATTCCTCTTCATCTTTAAAATCCTCTTCTTTTTCTTCATGAACATAATCATTATTAGTTGTTATTCAAATTGGAGTTGAACTATCAACTTGTGGTATTAAAGGACCAACAACCGTGCTTGCAACTGAATCTTACGTGGAAGAGTTTCTTGGGATAGACATCCTATATAGAAATAATAAATATCGTGCATTAAACCCAAAACAAAAAACTGATATAAAATGCAATTAAAAGGAAAAGTATCTAACCTCTTGTTTGAACGAGAAAACAGAAAACAGCCGAGTAGGTGGCAAGGACGGTAGGCAGCATTTAGGAAAATGAAAGAAGATTAGGCATTTAGCCATTTAGGGTTATATATATATATATATATATATATATATATATATATATATATATATATATATATATATATAATAAAAAAAAAAAGACTTTTTGTAATGTTTGAGAGA
>CANUEY010445694.1:0-10303 GCA_948099555.1 Croton setiger | reverse complement strand
CCCTTTTCTGTTATCATTCTGTTAAGCTTTTCGTTTTGAATCCTCCTTCGTTCTCCCACGCTCTCTCCTTCTCCTCTATTCTTCTACGTAATCACGTATGAGGGAATCCTCTGATCTCATTTTCATTTCAATTCCCGTGCAACCATCTTCCTCTTCAATTTCTGCCTGCAAACTCGATTTTGATTTCAATTTCTTTCTGCAATCCTTAATCCCCCAATTCTTCTCTTCGATTTCATTTCTTTCGATTTTCATTTTCGTCCGTCTGACCGTATTTTTTATTTTTATTTTATTAATTATTTTTTATTTAAATGCAATTGAATCAAAAAAACCGGCTTGAATCGAACCTAATCTCAGATCGAACCGATTCTGGTTCGATCTGTCCTCTATTCCCAATTTCAATTCCAGCCCTCAACTTCTTCATATTTATATTTTGACCCCAGAACTTCTAATTTAATTCAATTGCACCCTTTTTCTCCAATTTTCTCAAAATCTATCTATTTTCTTTTATATATTTTTTCTAAAAAAAACAAAATTAAAACTTTTATTCGAATAACAATTACAACTCACATTTTAATTTTCAAAATAGAAATTAAAATAAAACCAAACCTTAAAAATTGAAAATTCATTAAAAAGGGAATTTTAATAAAATTGAAATTATTTTCTCATTTTATATTTTTCTTCTTAAAAATCAAAAAATAAAAACAAAGACTTAAACAAATATTTTTTTGAGAAAAGGGAATTTTCTTGATTAAAATCATTAAAGTAATTTGAGGAAAAGAAAAGCTTAGAATATTCTGGAAATTGAATGAAAATGAGCTGTTTTCGGAATTCTGGAGATTTCATCGAGCTGTTGGCATATTATCATCACTGGTACTTTTTGGGACAAAAATTAAGCGTCAACAATGTATGAAATGAGTTAAAAGTTGCATATGATCTCCTTGGTTTACTGTTCTGGACTTAGATCTTACTTAAGAGTTATTTCAATTAACTCATTTAGGTCATTGCTTTCCTTGATCTTGATCATACCATTAACCATTCTGTCGAGTGGTTTTATGAACAAAAACATTGCATCTCATGTACTGATAATTAGTTTTTGCAATCTAATTTGTGTTGCTGTTTGCTGGAATCATTCACTGTTCCTCTTTAAACAAATAGTCTTTATAGTTTCTATTAAGTAGTCTAAACATGAGATGTAATAGATGCTGGATTTCCATGTGTTCATTCTGTTTGGATATGTTTTCCAGTTCCTTTTGATTGGAATATTTGCTTTCTGAGAGTCTGTTGCCTCTTTTGCCAGTGATCTGCATTCTAGCATTATTTTGTCATCACTGCAGTCCCACTGTTGCTTTGTCCAGATTGTTTGTCACATAAGATAATTAGTTGAGAATAAACAGTTTCTTGTAGAGGTTGAAGTTTAACATATTATTATTATTTATCTAAGTGATTTGTTTTGGACAAACATTCCATTTTATTGAATCTGATCCCAAATATTTGATTCTAATTGTGGTTTCAAAATGAACATTTAGCTTGAGTATAATCTGGATTAAATATTTGTCGTAGCTCAAGAAGTCTAATTGCTGCATTTTATATCCTGTAGTCCAGTTTGCTTGGCCGTTGTTATTGGTTTATTGAAAAAATGCTGAAATAGTTTCTGTTTTTGAGTTAATAGTTCAATTTGCTGATGTCTTAGGATTGAAATAGTAAGTCCTTTTCTGTTGCTGCATGTTTAGAGAATGGTAGTACAAAAGAAAATGAGATAGGAACTGTTTGATTGTGCTGAATATTGTAATGAACACAAATGTATGATAAGGGGCAGATTGCTAATTCTATGAAATTTGGAGGACTAAACTAAAATTTTGTTTGATTAGTGATGTCGATCCTGACTCGCGACAACTACTTTTCCGATTTTAATTAAACCGAAAACTTAAGGATTTTTTGATTGATTTTGGAAAACAAGTGATAAAATATTTTGGATATTTGCCGAACTGGTCGGTCTTAAAAATTGAGTCGTCACCCGTCGGGAAACCGGTTTTTGAAAACCAAACTAATTTAGAAAATTGACTCCGTTTTTTTAATGGATAAAACACTGGTTAAACCAACTGGGTAAGAGGGTTGGGTACATTAGCCGAAATCACATTTCGGCTAACGCCCGGTTTTAAAAACCGGCCTCTCAAACCAAAATCATTTTTTAATTTTAAGTCAAGTCGGTTATTAATTTTTTCGGAAACGCTAAGCGATGTTCCTAAATGGTGATAATTAATGTTCGATTCAAAACACAACGAGAAAGCGGTAAATTTACGGAAAAATAAATTTGCAGAAAAATAAAAACCTAAATAAACTAATTACATCCTTTTCCCTATTAATTACATTTTACCCTTGATAATCCCAAATTAAAACCCAAACCCAATATTTACAAAAACAAAACATAAAATAGAAAATTAAAAGATAGTCCTCAAAATTAATAAAAATTACAAATTAGCTCAAAAATATAACATTCATCCATCCCAACTATAAACAAGCCAAATTAAATAAACCACCATTCAAACATATGAGATAACATCAAAAAAGGCAATCTTTGCAAAATTATAACTTGACCCCCCAAATTTAGCATAATTACAAAAATGCTCCTCCCAAGAAAATATCATCACCCATGCCATTTAACCAAAAATCAACACACCAAATAGAACTTGCACTCAATTCAGCAAAGAAAATAGCATAACATATCAAAATTTCAAGTTGGAACTCAAATAAAAATAAAATGACTAAACTGCCCCTATGCATGATTCATCTTTCTGCACTATTCATTTCAACACACAGATCTAATCCCAATGTCAAAATATCAATCATTTTCATATGCATCACAGCAAAGCCTAACATTCAAATCTGCAACATGAATATGTATTTTAACAAGAATATTTTGCTTTGAAACAGTTCCAATAGATTCTGGATAAACATGAATACAATAAGGATAGTGTTCCTATTGCTGCCATGAATAAACAATGTTTAAGAGATTTCTTGGATCATAACAGTAATGCAGTCACAAGAAGATTTAAACCAGAATGCAGAACAGTTGTGAACAGCATATGATGCCTATCTTAACATGACCTTTCTATTATGAATGATAGCCAAACAGATTAGTATGTACATCTCCATAGACAAGTAATCTTGAATCTAACAAATATATGCTAAATCAAATATTGAAAAGCAGGTCTGAGTTTACTATATGATGTAGGTTACCAAGGCAAACTTATTTACCAGGATACATTTTAGATGTCAATTTGTTCACTGCAAACTGTGAAAACCGGAAATGAAATGCTTCTATAAAGCATTCATTCATACCAAGAATGAACAACACTAAACATACTATATCAACTCATCAAACCCAGATCAATACTCATATTTATGCAAGCAAGAATGAAATTAAATGCATGAGATTCTGGATCTGAATTCCAACTTACATTCCTCTTGATCCAGAGATGAACATGAAGTGGAATGTGGAGATGTTGATGATCTTTAATGCATGGAATAATTGGGGGACATTGGGCAAATTGTGTGTGTTGTGCACATAAAAATATCATAAACAGCTCATACATGATTCCCCCTAGAACAAGTTCAGCTAACTCAATTATACCAAGATTTTAGCTACAAACAAATTCAGAATGATAAACTTACATTTTGGTAAACAAAAAGGGTTTCAGATCATTGGTTAGAGCAAACTCTAGAAACATCCTTTCAAAAAGAATTCATGCTCTCACATTTGATTTTAGAATAACCAACAAACAGGTAATTGATAAAGGGAGGGAATAGATTATCAACAGAAAGGAAAAATGAAAACAGGTATTGTTCTAGTTATTATGAACCAACATGCTATCCAGAACCAGAAAGCAAATCTCTGAGCCAGAAATTATCTCCATATCCTAAACTCTTTTATGGCAAAAACTAGAAAAACTACACAGAAGCACATATAACCTAGATAAGATTTCAATACTTTATATTTTAGCAAAACATATTAATCAACAGAATTTGAAATCGAAAACTACTAAAACATCAATACTCAGTTAAAAGAAATCAATCAGAAACAGAAGAAATCAATCAGAAAACTACTGAAACAGCAATACTGAATGCAGTATTTCATTAGAAACAAAAGAAATCAGAAATCATCTAGTCAGGCTCTCATGTAATTCCATTCATTTTGAATTTAAGAATAGTAAACAGAAAATGTAGGAGTTAGGGGTACCTCAGATCAATGCCAAACAACTTTATATCATCCAGAATCCAAATTACAGTTTTAACGTTAACTCCAGAAACAATTCTTTTACAGAACAACAGAAATTCTAGCTGTTTCAATTCCCAAATTCAAATTGGATTTTGAATGAGAATTCAAAAAGCTTTACAGAAAGATGGGAATTTAGAAATTTCAAAAAGGAAAAACCAATTACACTATAGGATTTCCAACAGAAAAATCACTTTCCCGGGACTTCCTCTTTTCGAATAAAAAATGGCCTCCCCCCCATTGCTCTTCCAGACTCTCCTTTATAGCCTTCAACACCTCCTCCTTGTACGCTCCCCTTCGTCCCCGCCTCCTTCAGTGCGCGTACCTCCGGATCGTCCCTCTGCAGCTTTTCCTCGTCTTCGTCACTCCGTTCTGCTTTCTGTTACAGAAACGGACGAAAAGAAAGGGACGTGGTCCTCTGCACCTCGTTGCCTATCTCTCCTCCTTTCTCTTTTCGATTTCCCTTTTCTCATTTTCGTCTGTATTCTTTTCTTTGTTATTATTTTTTGTCTTCCTAAAAATCAATACGGCGCTGTTTCAATACTCTGACTTAAATCTTGAATCGGACCTGTCCTAGTTCGACTCAAACTAATTTCCTCTTTCTTTCTGATTTTAATTTTGAACCGAACCTGTTCTGGTTCGATTCATTCTAATTTTCTTTTCTATTTTTCACCCCTGCACTTCTCAGAATTTCTGTTTTTACCCCCAGAACTTTATTTCCCATTTCAATTACACCCTTTATGCTTTCAATTCACCCCATCATCTTTCTTTTTCCTTCAATTCTACCCTTTTCTTCAATTTTTCCAAATTTTTCTCTCATTTCTCCATTAATTTTATTTTTTCCTTCAAAATCTAAAATTAAAACTTTGTTTAAATATCTTTTTTTTTAAAATCATATTTTAATTTTTAAAATAGGAATTAAAGCAAAACAAAATCAAAAGTTAAAATTAAAAATTCATCAAAAGGGGAAATTAACTTAAAATTAGGATTTTTCTCTTTTTTTATTTCTTTAAAATCAAAAATAAAAAATAAAAAAACTTATATATATTTTTGAAGAAGAAGAAATTTTTTGAAATTGAATTGGAAACATTTAAACCTCTCGGGAAGGGGAAAATTTAGAATATTCTGAAAATTGAGGGAATGAGAGCTGTTTTCAGAGCTTCTGGAAATCTCATCGAGCTGTTGGCATATTTTTCATCATTGGTACTTTTTGGGGACAAAAATTAAGCGTCAACAGTTTGCCCCCACTTTGATAAAATTTGTGTTTCACACAAATTTTGTCAAAGTAACAATTGACGCTGGGAAAAGAAAACTTACCTGGTACTACGATTGAATCCAATGACTATGCACAGGGCATCGAAGGGTCCACCACTTCCGATTGGAACTGGCTCCTCCACGGTCAACAGATGCACAAGGCATCGAAAGGTCCACCACTCCCGATTGGAACTGGCTCCTCCACGGTCAACATATGCACAAGGCATCGAAGGGTCCACCACTCTCGAGATCTCATCGAGCTGTTGGCATATTTGTCATCATTAGTACTTTTTGGGGACAAAAATTAAGCGTCAGCAATTAGCTTCCAATTGTTTGTTTTACATGTTTTGTGCCTTTTTACAGATAATATTGCTTATTTAGGAGCTGAATGGCAATTTTCCAATTTTTAGGGACTTATTTGTAATTTTCCTAAAGTTGGAGGACCTTTTGTAATTTTCTATAATTGCTTCTATTTTCATAATTTGGGTTAATTGGATTTAATTTGGGATTTTAAAGGGTAGAATGTAAATTTGTAGGTTTCGGTTTGTAATTATTTTCTCCAAATTGGAGAAAGAATAATTAGATTTTGGGATGTTTGATTTAATTTCTGTACTTTAATTTTTCGTATTTCAATTACTTTTGATGTTTGATTTAATTTTTGTAAATGACCTTAAATCGCCAATTAGAAACATCGTTAGCTTAATCACAGCAACAGATTTTTATTTTAAACTTAAAAATTGGAAAGAAAAACAAACCAGAGGCCGGTTTTTACCAGGCGGCGGTTTAAGTGTAACTTAAACCGTCGTACCCAACCCCCTTACCCCGAATCTTTGAAAATTTGACCAGTGCCTTCTAAAATAAAAACGGAGTCATTTTTGAAAATTAAAATTTGGTTTTTCCCGAACTTCGAGTGGTGACTACTTAAAAACATTTTTTAAGACCGACTTGTTTCGGCAACTCCCAAAACTAAAAATGTTTTGTCAACATCAAGGCTGTTGAAGCGAGATTAGCTAGCGCATCTGGAATTTTATTATTGATTCTCCCTGTGTGTGTAAAGGAGATTTTATCAAACTGACTGGCTTTCTGCATTAGGCATTCTATATACGGCTTCAGCTTTTCTTCCTTTACCACCCAACCACCCCGAGCATGTTCAATCACCAGCTTAGAATCTCCAACTACTTCCACCACTTTGGCGCCAGCTGCAATTAGCAAATCTAACCCCAATATACATGCTTCGTACTCTGCCATATCGTTCGTTACTGGGAACATCAACTTCTTGCAGATTGTTATGACTTCACCGTTAGGAGTTTCTAATACTACTCCTGCTCCAGCCCCGTTCTTATTAGCCGAGCCATCAAAGAAAAGCTTCCAGACTTCATTTTCCACAATCATCAAGTGTTGATCAGGGAATGTCAGCTTTCATTCATCTGTATCTTCCACCGGGTTCTCCGCCAAAAATTCAGCTACTATTCTGCCCTTTACTGTCTTCTTCGTGACAAATTCTATGTCAAATTCTGACATAAGAATTAACCACCTTGAAAGTTTCCCAGCCAAGGTTGGAGTCTTGAACAAGTACTGTATGGGGTCCATCTTCGAAACAATCATGACCCTTTAGGACTTGAAGTAATGCTGCAACTTCTTAATAGCCCAAACTACTGCCAGACATTTCTCAATCAAACTATATTTCACCTCAACTGGTAGTAGCTTCTTGCTGATATAGTAAATTGCGTACTCAACCCCAGAATCATCAGTTTGTGCTAGCATTGCTCCAATTCCCCAATCTTCCACTGACATATACAAAATTAAAGGCTTCTCGGGCTTAGGAGGGCTTAAGACTGGTGGATTAGAAAGATACGTTTTGATCTTCTCAAAAGCCTCTTGACATTCTTTATTCCACTTCACCGATTGGTTCTTTTTCAATAATCGGAAAACCGGTTCACATGTAACTAACAGCTTAGAAATAAACCGACTGATGTACTGAATCTTTCTGATAAAGCTTCTCACTTGCTTTTCTGTCTTCGGGGGTTCCATCTCCTGTATGGCTTTAATCTTATCCGGGCCAATTCTTATACCTTTGGGACCCACTATAAATCCGAGCAACTTCCTAGACGTTACACTAAATGCACATTTGTTGGGATTCAACCTTAGGTTGTACTTGATAATTCTCTCCATAAATTTATCAAGTGCAACCACATGCTCCACAGGGGTATTTTTCATGATCACCATATCATCGATATACACCTCCAAATCTTTATGGATCATATCATGAAATAGTGTAGTCGCCATTCTCTGATATGTCGCCCCAGCATTCTTCAACCCGAACGACATTACCTTGTAACAGAAGGTTCCAAATTCTGTAATGAAAGTCGTTTTCTCCCGATCTTCCACTGCCATTTTAATTTGATTATAACCAGAGAATCCATCCATAATCGAATAACACCCTTTACCTGCAGCATTATCGATCAGTACATCGATGTGTGGAAGTGGAAAGTCGTTTTTAGGAGAAGCCTTATTTAGATCTCTATAGTCCACACACATTCTAACTCTTCCGTCTTTCTTCGGCACCGGAATGATATTGGCCAGCCATTCAGGGTATTGCACTACTTTCAAAAACCCGGCCTCAAACTGTTTGGTAATTTCAGCCTTTATTTTCTCTGCCCATTCTGGCCTTATTCTTCTTTTCTTCTGTTTAATTGGCTTATTGTCTGGATCTGTCGGAATAAGATGCTCTGCTATCAATCGAGCAATTCCTGGCATGTCTTCGTAACTCCAGGCAAAAGCTTTCGCATTCTTCTTTAAACAGGCTTCAAGATCTCTTGCAATTTCGGTTCTTAAGTCTGATCCGATTTCTAAATTTTTAGGGTTTTAAGCCGTGCTTAAATTAAATTTAATGCGATGCGATGCATTAATGTCAAAGACATGCATGAAATGATCAAAATGATGCAAAGAATCAGAAAGAAAAAGATCACAGACATAAGCAAAGTTCATATCAATATTATTGAAAAGAAGTGGCAAGCCACTATAATTGTTCTCAGAGACATAATCATCCAAATTACAAAATAACTCATAAGACATCTCATCTTCGAATGACTCATCAATGCACTCTTTGATTCCTCAGACGACCGGTTCAGCAACATCTTCCTCCAGGACAGGTGGTGTTCTTCTTGGCCAACTCTGCTGCTTCTTCTTACTTCATTTCTGAAACAAGGCTCTCCAAACTCAGCTTTTCTTCCATCTCTGTTCCTGCTGCCTTCTGAGTAATCTCTAGATCCACTTCGGTCTTTTCGGCTTTCTCCTCTGTCTTTTCTTGCGCAGCTGCCGACTGAAACTGACCCCCGATCCCCAGAAGGTCTTCGAACTCTTTAACCATCTCTTCCAAAGCCGGAGCCGACACTGTACATTCGTCCATGCCAATAATCCCCTCCGATGAGTCCTCAGAAACTGCAGACGAATCCAGGATCATATCTTCAAAGTCAGTCATAAACACCCTTAGACCTGGATACACTTTCCCGTCAACTTCGAAATCTTCATAAGCCGCTGGAGTGAACTGTCTGTTAAGACCTTTTTCAAATTTTGGCTCACGAATATCATTTAAAGCTTGTCGTCTCCCATTATAACCGAGCCCAGCTCTCTTTTCTAGCATCTGATATGTGGAGATAGGTTCCTTAATCCCCTAGCCATATTTCCCTAAACTATCACCCCTTTTGCAGTTGTATTTCTGCATTATCCTTTCCCTAATATTATTGGCTTCCAAAACACCTACCTGAAAACCGCTCATTGGCAATTCAATTTCACTTTCTCCCAGCAAAGCGACTCCTGCTTCCTGTTGTGCCCAAATTGTAACAACTTCACTTCCAAAAGGGAATTTAATCTTTCTATGCAGTGTTGAGGGAACTCCGCCCAGAGGATGAAACCAAGGTCGACTCAGCAGCACGGCAAAAGTTGCCGGAATGTCTAACACAGTGATTTCCGCAATAATTTCAATCGGGCCCACCTTTACTTTTGCCAGAAAAGTACCTTCCACACCTCTCTTTGTGTTGTCATAAGCCCTGATTACCATACTAGAAGGCTTTAACTCTGATGCTTCAATCTTGAATTTAGACAACAATTTCAAGGGACAAACATTTAATGTCGAGCCATCATCCACCATTACATTACTAGTCAAACGCTTATTAATATCTGCTTGGATGAAGAGAGGCTTAACATGATTTCTGCCCTCCGGAGTAAGATCTTTTTCCGAGAAAACAATTTCCGATTGAGGCCTCTGAATAAAAGCCACCAAATCATTAGTCGTCACCTCCGTGGACACCCTGTAAGTAGCCAAAGCTTTCAATAAGGCTTCCCTGTGACACTTCGAAGCCATTATAAGATCCCAAATCGTTACATCAGCTCTGGTTCTCTTTAACTGCTTCAAAACAGAATCAGCATCCGTACCCCCTGGGCAAGCTTCTTTTTTCTTCTCAAAGACCTCTTTCTCGCATCTTTCTTCCCATTTCCTTCACACCCACTTTCATTTTCATTACTCGACTCTCCTACTTTTTACTTTTATTCCCGTCCATCCTCAATTCAGTTGTTTGAAAACTTGACCGCTACGTGTAACGTCCTCTCTTATACCTTACGTCATAAAACATGCCATTTTTTTCTTTTTTATAACATTTTAATTTCTCATTTTTACCTAAGTCCAATTCAAACATTAACATACATATAACCAAAAGCATAAACCAAATATCAAACATAACGTATTACAATCCTTTAATTACAAACCAATAACCTATT
>CANUEY010445547.1:0-69208 GCA_948099555.1 Croton setiger | reverse complement strand
CCCCCCCCCCCCCCCCCCCCCCCCCCCCCCCCCCCCCCCCCCCCCCCCCCCCCCCCCCCCCCCCCCCCCCCCCCCCCCCCCCGACGATGCATTTATGAAACGTTGGAGGGTTAGGGTCTGTTACTGTAAAAAGAAAGGAAGAATTGTTTTCTGATTCATATCTTTAGTTTTTGCTTTAATTTGTAAAGAAAGATAAAAGGGTTTTGGGGATTTGCTTGGCTTCCATCTACTCTTATTTACTAGTGAATATTCCAATATACTGCTTTTGCTGTTGTTGATTTTGTTGGTTCATTGTTTTATAAGTTAAGTTTTCTATTCTTGGATTTTACCCTCTCTTGTCCTTTTGCCAATGTCTTTCACTTACCCAAAACGAGGAGGAAAAGATTGGAGAGCTATATTGCAACATATCTGAATTCTGTGATTATTCTCTGGGTGTCTGGAGCCTTAGATTTTTGTGATGATTATTTCTCTGTTTTAACACTCTAATTCTTTTTTAATATCAAGGATTCCTGAAACAATGCTTGATTAAGAACTTTTGGCCTAAAAGGTTGTAGACATGGTATTATCATTAGTCCTCTTTCTCTAATTTAGTATTACTTTAATTTTCACATGTATCAGGACTTTGTACGACAAGAAGCTTTGCTCATGCTCCAAAAAGCTTTGGAAGGCTGTGGTGGTACTGCTGCTTCTGCAGCGTATACTGAAGCATTCCGTCTCATTATGCGTTTCGCAATTATGGATAAATCATTTATTGTAAGAATAGCGGCTGCACGTTGTTTGAATGCATTTTCCAATATTGGAGGGCCTGGTTTGGGAGCTGGTGAACTTGAGAATTCAGCAACTTATTGTGTCAAGGTTGGTATTTGTTTTGGTGAGCATTTTCCTTAATATTAAATACATTCAAGTCAAATTAAAATTACTCTGAACAGGCCCTTGAGGATCCTGTACCATCTGTCAGAGATGCATTTGCCGAAGCTTTAGGTTCATTGCTAGCTTTGGGGCTAAATCCAGAGGCTCAGGTATATTATTAGTTTTAATTCATCCTGTTTGACCATCCTCCAGTTTTTTGCTTTCATTTTCTTTTTTGAAATTCTTTCTGCCAAGTCTCCCAAATTTGTCCTTTCCAGGTTCAACCCAGGGGAAAAGGTCCTTTTCCTCCACCCAAGAAATTGGAAGGTGGTCTTCAGAGGCATTTAGTTTTGCCCTTCACAAAAGGTATTTCAAGTATATTATATACCTTCAATCACTTGTTATTTTCAACTTCCAAATTTGAGTGGTTGTGTTTAAATTATAACTTTTTTTTTTTTTGTGGGTAATGCTTCTTTGCACCATGGATTTTTAATTAGAACATTTCAGTAAGTTGCCCAATCTATGCCTTTGAGAGGTGTGGCCTTGCTGATGTGCTTGTGTGGGCCTAGAGAGTAAGGAATCATGCTTGAAAATACATTCTCGGATCAATAGTAAATCAGGAAGCTCAGTATTGTCTAGATTGTAGGATGAAAGCATGACCTTTTCATGCCAATAGATGAAAGTTCTTTCATTAGATGGTATAGTATCTCAGTTGGCCATGTTTTTTAAATTAAACTCATTTGACATGACATCGAAACGCCTGGACCTTATTGTTAGGAAGAGAAAATGAAGGTCTTAACAGTTGATTTGGCAAATAATTGGGCATTTAGATGTATTTGGTCATTCTTCTATGATTGCTAGCTTATGAATATTTCATAGAACATCTAGCAGATTGATGTATGCTTATTGGTTTTATGAACCTCTAACAAATGTTTGCAGCCACTGGAATTCGGTTGAAGGAGATTAGAATTGGAATTACCTTATCTTGGTTGTCCTTTCTACAGGTAAATGCTGTTATTCCATGGCTCTCTCTGCCCTTTTTTGGTTTCCTTGCATACTATTATCATTTCTCTCTCCTAAAATTCCTTTTCTCTTCCTCTTCTCTTTTCATCTTAATTTCCTTTCTTTGTTTGTTTGTTGTCTACTCGGGATTTTATGCAGAGTTATAAAAATAAGGGTATGGAAATAAAGAACATTTTTCCTTGAAATTTTTCATTAATTATGGTGGTTTTGGCTGAATTCTTACAAGGTTATGGAATAAATTGTATCTAATTGTTTGCAAAATCTACTTAATATGTAATGATCATTGGTTCGATTGACTTACGTATGTTGTCATGCACATCTCTGATACCGTGATCACAGTTTCATTACCTCTGTGTTGCTGCCAAGTAATCTGAACTACATTCTTAGGGGAATGTTAACCTTCTTTTTTTTTTTTTTTTTGGCTTTCATGCTTCTTCAATGTTTGATTATCTTCTTAGGCTATTCTTCTGAAGTATCTACATCCAGACAGTGAGCTCCAAAACTATGTTCCTCAAGTTATGGAAATGCTTCTTGTGGATGATTCTGTTGATGCACATGCACTGGTACGTCTAACAAAAAAGTTTTTGGAGGAATTAGTCATTTGTGGCTAATATTTATATCGATGATGGCGTTTTAAATAATTGTATTTGCATAGAATGACATATTTCTAGGCCATATTGTATTTTTTCTATGAATTTCTGAAAAATGTAGAATGGTTAAAGTTGACAATATACATATATAAGCATTGATATAGAAAACAATCAATTTGTCAAAGTAATTGAACATCTTCAGTTTCTTCTAAAACATCAACAATTTTATTTGAAGACCATGACAGACCATGAAAATTGTTGGCACAAACTTCATTTGAAGCTCACTGAGTTTCTTCCTTATAACATTCTCTTCAAACTCTTTATCCACCGTAGCAAAAGGCATCAATAAATGTCAAGCTTAAAAATTCTCAATTTGCTTTGTTGGTTGTTTCATATCTTTTGCTCTTGAAGTTCAATCGACTCCTTTTGATCTTAAAGTTTGATTGACTCCTTTTGATCTTCAAGTTTGATCAACTCCTTTTGATCTTCATGTTTGATAGACTCCTTTTGATCTTCACATTTGATTGACTCCTTTGGCTCCTTATTTTCTACAATCAATGCAGTCTTTAATTATTTTCTTTGCATTTTCTACTTCAATTAATTCCTTGTTAATAAATATTGATAATAAATATTATAACGTTCATTAATGTATTTTGAATCAATCCTTTTGTTCCAATTGTCGAAGAGAATTGTTTTCAACAATTTTCCTATAATATCAATATAATTCTTGCCTAAAAGATATAATGTTCTGTCATTAGGATAAAATTCATCACTAAAAAATTCTTCATAATTTTTCGAGAATGAATTCTTCCTTGTATTCGTTGATATCTTTTTCCTCCGATAAGATGCTTCATCCCTTAATTTTAAAGTAGGAATTCTAACTTTTCCCATCCATTGATCTCATAAAAATCAAAATATAGTTCTCAACTTGATAACTTCTTTCTCATAAAAATTATCATCAAAATAAGGAATACTTACAAATTTAGGTACATGATTATGATTAGATTTTCTGTGAGCTACATGTCTAGTGCAAGATCTATTGTATCCACAATCCCCAAAATTAGAACGATCTTCAAAATCATGAATATTTCGACTGCAACTTAGTGACTACTATTCCATGTCTGAGATATTGAAAATCTACTCTCGAAAGAGTCTGCCTTAGAGATCACAGTCAATGAAGAGGTTGCACCTATAGTTCCTAAGATTGGAAACCATAATAATGGCTATTCTATGTTCTTATGGCACCTAACATAACAAACAAATGACATGGAAAAGGATCGACATGATCAAACCCTAGAAAAATAATTAAGATATATTCCAAGACATTGAGAATATAAGGTTCAACTGAGACTCTTGGATAAATAAAGCAAACTCAACTAGAGAAAATTTAAAATTTATTTTTAAAAAAATTCCTCCCTGCTCTAATGTTATGATTAATGGGCATTTATAGAGTAGATTAGGCTAGAATGAAATCATAATGTATTGAGGACATAAATATCCTAAGGTAATTAGAAGAATATATAAATTCTAAAATAACAAGAAAACAAATTATTAATCCTAAATACAATCTAATTTACTTAATTCTAAGACTAAATAGAAATATGGGTATCATCCTAATTATATAAAGGATGGTGGTTTAATTAAGTCTAGTCTTTGACTTTGCTCCCACATCATCGTGTGTGTGACTGTTAGCAATTATGCTGTGTCACCTTAGAAGTGCATGCTGATGCTATAAGTTATATTTTCTTGTCCAAATTGATATGGGAACAAAGGAATAAAAAAGCTAATATCCTAATGAAAAGAGAGCAAAAACAACAAGCAACAATAAAGTATGCTAAAAAGAATTAGAACTCTCCAATCAGGCTGAGTAAGACTTGATGACATTCCTTTAATGGCCTCTGAAGCGCAAGTGAATAGAGATGTCTTATAATCATTATTTCTCCTAACTGATTAAGGGTCAACATTTCATATTCTGAAAATATGGGGATTCTTTGCTATTCGAATACTTAGTACTCCATAGATTAGCATCTTTTCTATCCCAAATTGTCTCTATTAATACCAACAAGTTCCTAAAGAAAGAATTTAAGAAGTCAAATTCTCCTAAAAAAGGACAAGAGCATGCTTCCAATCAATTTGAGTTTTCACTCTGGTTTGTGGCACTGTAGTGAATTCTGAAGGGGATGGGCTTTTTGCACATTTGAGATGGTAAGCATAGGTTAGATCTCCTGAATATGCAATTATGAGCATATAATATTTGTGCTGTTTATAGTCTGCAGAAATATAACAAGCATAACTTTGAAGATATATAAATATATATTGCTCTTAACAACATCTATTGCAGGTTTTCGTAGTAAATTAATATATTGATGAAAATATCTTTGTGTTTTGAAGGCATGCGTTCTGTATATATTGCGAGTTGGTGTTACTGATCAGATGAGTGAACCCACGCAAAGAGGCTTTTTGGTTTTCCTTGGGAAGCAGGTTTGCTAAAATAACTAAAAAGGTTTGTTCATGATTCAACTATTCTATTGATGACATTCACATGGAAACTTGCAGCTTGAGTCCACAGATGCCACTCCTTCCATGAAAATTGCTGCCTTGCGCACTTTGTCATATACTTTAAAAACACTGGGTGAGGTGAGTCATGATCAGATTGTATCCAGTTATGTTTTATTCAACTACATCAACCTTACTTTTTATCTGTAATTGCTCTTTTTTTTTTAATGATAAGAGCAAAATTGGTAAAATAATTCTTTTGTTTCCTAATATTCATAATGACACTTGTGAGAAAATATTTTTCACAGCATGACACTTGGATAGAGGGTTAAAACTAGTCTTGACCAAGTAAATGACTATATCATCCTTATAGTTTTTAAACATACCAACATCATCCTCATTTAGAGCAAACCGTTATGCTTCTCATCTGCTTTGTTTATCAATCTAGTAATTGTGGCAAATTAATTTACTCTTTTAGTCCCATTTGATCAACATTCAAACTACTTAAAAGTAGCTTCTAAGCAATTTTACCAACCACTTAGCTTCTTATTTTAAATTGACATACAAGTTAAAATAAAAATACATTTTTAAGTTCTTTTCTGAGAGTCCTCTTTGGTGGTGGCAGCAGTTTGATGGTTTTCTGGGAGTTTGTTGCTATCCTAAAGATTTTTTTGTTGTGGTCCTTACTCTCTTTGGAACTTTAATAATAACTGAATCTAGAATTTTGCACAAAGATCTATCATTTTGGTGTAGTTTCTTATTTAGAAATAGTATCACAACTGAAGTTGTAGGAAAAGATTGAAGACTAGAGATTACACTTCTTCTACAGTAAATCCTTCCGCAGGGAACAGTTGGTTAATCTTGAGTACTTTGTATCAGTGACCATTTGATTTAGCAGGAAAGTGGTTCTGGTGGTTTCATTTGGCACAAGTTTATCCAGAGTAACTATGGCTTTCAATAGAATTAGGTTTATGCCATGGTTAGTGTTGTTCAGGGTCAGGATGGATTATTGCTTTCATACTAACTATTTTCTTTTCCAATGTCTCTTTGGTGTTTCTTTTTCTTTTTATCAGGTTTCTTGTACTTGTGTTGTATCTTTTCATTTTTCTTTGCCAAATGCCACTTTTTCCCCATAGGTTGTTGTGAACTTGTTTCAATCCTGTCTGTTATGGACTTTGAAGCAGATTTGATTTGATATAGTCTTTGAAATACTTTTAAGGTTATTTGTATGCTGTTTTGAGTTGATCATTTATGAACTGGACTGAAATGCATATTCTCTATGTTTGTTGATTATGCATGTAGATGTTGCTTATTGTTAGCAGTCACTTGACACTTCTTCAATTTAACATGAGAATCCTTGTAGGAGTACTTTTATCTGTGTTGAGGATGGCCTTATGCTTGTCTTGTTGCCAGATATTTTTCTAGGTTCTTTGCGTGCAACTGATACTATGTGAATCATAGAATTGAGACATGTTTACTTAGGTTGTGTTTGACTTGTCAATTGACAGGTTCCATCGGAATTCAAGGAAGTCATTGATGACACTGTTGTTGCTGCAGTATCTCATTCTTCAGAACTTGTAAGTTAATATATCTGTCACTTATTTTCTATGAACTCATACAAGTTGAATCAAGAAGGGTTTCATTTTTTTAGGAATGTGTGAGATATATGGTTATCCCCGTTTTTATTCTGTTTGTATTTAGACTATAGTTCCATATATCACTTTATACAAACAAAATTCTCTGTGAAAGGCAGTCAACTCTGACCTCAGAGAACTGTAGTTTTAGATTTAATCTAGATAATCCTGTTATTTCAAAATAACTCTAAAACCATTTAAATTATATGTATCTAAACATTATAAATAATTTATAGCAATATTCAAATTTCAACAGAGATCTATTTGTGAAAACAGGGACAATAAATACTATAATTTCATATTTAAGAGCATTCTCATTAGTCTATTATGTGAAACTTAACAATCCTTAAGTAGTTGTTTGCTATATCAATTATTTATTTCCATTTTGCTGTCTGTAAATATTAAATTCTAATTTATTAAGTTATTAGCTTTTGAGTAGTTTTACTTGAGGAATCTCAGACCCTGAAATTTCCAAAAAATTTATAAATAAAATAATTTTAAAAAGCTTTTTATCATTCAAGTGAAATCCCACTTAGAAGTCACTTTAACCTAATTCAACTGAAAAGAGATTCTAATTATCCAATTTTTATTTATATAGAAATTAATGTTGCAGTCATCACTACTGTTGTAAATTATGATCATAATGAACTCTGGAGTGTAAGGATGAGATCAATAAAATAAAAGAGAATAACTGATGCATGCCTTTGTAATTTTGTTCGTTTTTAAGGTTTGAATACCAATTTTAAGTTGATTTATTTTAATTAAAGAGTATTCCTAGCATAATAAAAGAAAATAAGAGGTAAAAATGGTTGAAAAGACTAATTGTTGCTCAATGTAGCATAATAAACCAGATAGAAAAGAAGAGATGTGATTTCTTACTATTCATCTGCTGCAACTTCTGAAAATTAAGCCAGAGATTTGACAACTCCAACTCTGACCGAAGGATATCCCTCACCATCAATTTAAAAAAAATGTTATAACAATGTTAATTACAAGATTAAAAATTATCATATTATGAAATATGAATATAAAATTTCATATTTTTGTTTAGTTATAAATATTGATAAAATAACAAGAAAGAGGGTAAAAAAACAAAAACAAAATATGTTCCTCGTTAACTTTCTTATAGAATTTTTCTTAATTCAGTTATTTAATTTTTATGTTATGCAACTCAATGATAAATTAAAAAAGATTTGAAAAAAAATTAACTTTTGCTATAATGGAGAAATTGTTAATAATAAAATTTATCTTAATGAAGTGAGTTATGTAAATTAATTTCTTGATATCTAAATCATTAGAGAAATTAAGATTTTGAAAAAAAATAATTGAATTACTATAATTGCAAAATTGTAATTAGTAAACATATGTTTCTAAATACAGAGTGATTCATAGAACCATGGACAAAATCGAGAATTCATTATTGTTACTTTTGTCTTGTTACTGAAATCAAGTAACAACCAAATTCAACTTGGGGAATTTTAGACAAATAAAAAATTAAACCTAATGAATGTTAAAGGTCCATCTTGTTTCTTTCTGCAAATTAGACTGTTCATAATGCAGTGTAACTCTTCTGTGAGTATTAATTGCAATTTTGTGGATAGGTGCGCATTGAAGCTGCTTTAACATTGCGTGTATTGGCTGAGGTTGATCCTACCTGTGTTGGTGGTTTGATTTCCTACGGAGTAACAACCTTAAGTGCTTTGAGAGACAATGTTTCGTTTGGAAAGGTATAATCAAGTTCTTGTTTGAGGAACTTTCTAGTTTTTCTGCCTTTTATTTGTGAAGATCCTTGGCTTAAAATCTTTGTTTTAACTATCATGCATCTCTTTGATATTATGAGTTAAAGGTGATGTCAATCCCTCATCCCAATCCTTATTTCTCCTGTCCTCATTCATATTATTTGATAAACTACCCTATTTTTCTGAGATTAGCAAGATAAAAGTTTGGATGTTCAGTTCATTTCTCTAATCCATTTTGCTTAATAGTTATTGAATTCCTACTACCTATCATTGATGGTCACTTTCCAGAATGCTTATACTCATAATAAAGACTCTCAGTTTGTGTTCTTAAATGCAATATAACAAGGGCTTTGTGTTGCTTTTACTTTGCTTGGGGCGGGGAAGAGGAAGTGGAGATTCTCTTTTATTTTTCTTTAATAATGGTATTGTGCTAAATGCTTTGAGTAGATATAATCATTTGCGTATATTAGATTTTCTGATTAGAATATTAGATAAAGGCATGCTTTGCTTTTTTTTTTTTTTTGAATTTTTTGTTGATTCTCATGTTCTAAAATGCATGAAACCTTCAACAACGTTGTAACTGAGTTAACTAAGAATCTAATATTAACAAATACAACCGAGTAATTTACATGATAGACCAAATAAAGACATTGAACCCACAAGTAGTTGTTATTATTATTTTTTATTTTTTTTATTTCCCTGTGCATTAAATTTGATCAATCCGCACAGGAGGAACATAAACAAAGTTAAATCATTTAATTGTAAGTGTATCTGTAATTTATTGGAATTTTCTAAAAACACCTTTTTATTATAAGAATGTCCAGACTGGCACGTTAATGCATGCATATTTTTGTTTTTTTTTTTTTAAAGAAAAAACATAAATCAGTCATATTATTTGTCCTTTTGCTGCTTTATTTCTATGTTATTATCTAGTTCTAGGATTTCAAGAAATAGATCTAAGAAGAATAGAGCAAAATAGAAGAGAATAGGCGAGAATCAGAGAGAAGAGAGGAAGAATCTAGAGAGAGAAGAGAGATATGTTATTGACAATTCTGTCAGAGTTAAGAACGTAAATCAACAAGAATATATAATAAGAATCAATATGGGGTCTTGTAAATGGATTTTTCCATTGAAGAAATAGAGAATAACAATGCTGCAGACTGAATTACAGAGAAGGTATAAGAATGGTTGCAACCAACCCCCAGGAACTAGCATGCAGCAGAACAAGACCTGCTGAATATTCTTAATAACAAAAAAGATATCCACTCATTCTCTTTGTATTCTATTATATGATTTGCTGCTCTCTAACTAATTGTATTTATGTGGTTCACTGACTTGATCATCAATCTTCTTGCTTGTATTCTCATTGCTGCCATCTGTCCTCTTGATTCTTCTAGAATATACCATAAAGGGTCTTGGGCCTTGCTCACCAACTCCATGAAATTCTCAGTACAGATTTCTCAGACTTCTCTGAATTCATTCTCTAGTCTTATACTAACTTTGCCACCAGTTTTGAATTCTAACTGACCTGCAAGTTGCTGTAACAACCTGCCGACATGGCTTATTTATGTTAGTCATCCTAACAACTTTGGCAGCTAATACAATTTTTATTAGAATTCTTAATATCCTTAGAAATCCTATTAATTCCTAACAGGTAAATACTGAAGATGTTAATCCAACATATGGTTGTTTAAATGTTTATCAATTGATATGTTAGATTTGCTTGTTATTTGTTCAGATTGATATTTTTTTCTCTCCTTTTGCATATCCCTTTTATAAGTCCTAATAAGAACTTATTGTCTTTAGGGAAGCAATTTGAATGTTGAACTTGATGCTTTGCATGGACAAGCTACAGTGTTGGCAGCTTTGGCGTCTGTTTCACCAAAATTACCCCTTGGTTATCCCGCTAGGTAATTGATATATATATATATATATATATTGGAAGATAGTATTTGGATTTGCTTTTGAACTCTTTCTTCCTGCATTAGAGTATGGGATGGAGTGATTAACTTTTCAACTTTCCCCATGATGTGAATCCTTTATGATTAATTTGGCTTCATCACATCCATTTTACTCCTGCACCCATCCCCAAAATTTTACTTGTTCTCGGTGTTTGGTATTTTATT
Organism: Croton setiger; assembly: GCA_948099555.1. Classification (NCBI taxonomy): domain Eukaryota; kingdom Viridiplantae; phylum Streptophyta; class Magnoliopsida; order Malpighiales; family Euphorbiaceae; genus Croton; species Croton setiger. The sequence goes on along the minus strand of CANUEY010445547.1, from coordinate 58,751 downwards.
GCAATTGGATTAGTGATTTCATAGATCCTTATCAATTTTTGTACAGTATGGTCCTTGCTTCTTTATGGCAATGAAACATTTGGCCCTGATTTTTTTTTTTTTTAAAAAAAAAAAGAATAACTTAACTTTTCATAGGCCACCAAAAACAATGTTTCTCACGGACTGCACTTTCATACCCATTTTTAGTTTTTAAAGGTCCATTATTCCACATTGTCGATTTTTCCAGTATTTGATTTTGAAAAGAGTTAAAAGGGTATCTTTGGAGAAAACATTGGGATCCTTACCAATGTTTGGGTGAAAGCACTCTTATTTAATAGTATAAAACAACATTTCATTGGGCACTATTAATGCCTACTGGCTTTTGAGCACAGAATATGTGGTTATGGACTTATAGTTCTGTTTATTTCTTATTTTTTGCTGTCATTGTTTTGTTGTAGCTGTCTAAGATTTACCTGCTTTACAAGCCTTTGTAGTGATCATAATACCATATTGTGCTCAGATTGCCCAGATCGGTGCTTGAGGTGTCAAAGCAAATGCTAACAGAATCCAGTCGGAACCTTGTGGTTGCAACAATTGAGAAAGAATCTGGATGGCTGCTTCTATCCTCTCTGTTATCTTCTATGCCAAAGGAGGTGAAAAATAAACAATCTTTTATGTATTCATTAATTGATGTGCGCTATGCCTATGTTTTGATTCTATTCTTGAAACTTGTAGGAACTTGAGGATCAGGTCTTTGATATTCTTTCATTATGGGCCCCACTCTTTGGTGGAAATCCTGAACAGGAAATTAAGCAAATTGGAGATTTGAGTTCGAGGACTTGGTAAGCCAATGCATATACTGTTTTTCCTTTTTTTTTTCTGTAATATATTACCATTAAAGCCCAGCTTTGCCTGTTGCCTAGATGCTTGGATGAGACAAATTGATATTCTAGCATTTTCTCTAGTTTCTAGGTGAGGCAAGTTAATTCAGGCACTTGGCTTAAGTGCTCGTGCAAGTGGCTTTAAAATTGCTAGGCGTTTACCATATCAGTGAAGCTATTTTGAGATAAAACCATTACTTTTGCGAATTAATTTAATTTTATAATTCCTCTCATAATTTCCCTAATTGTGGCTTCAACTTTGAGTCAGGAACATTGTTGTCAGTCTTTTTTTTTCCTTCATTTCATTTTATCAGACTTGCTAAGTCGTTTTCACATTTTTTAGTGTGTGGTCTGCTGCTGTTGATGCGCTTACGGCATTTATAAAATGCTTCATTTTGTCCAATTCTGTGAATAATGGAATCCTACTTCAGCCAGTGATTGTCTACTTGAGTAGGTCAGTTATATCATGCCTTGTTCCACCCATATGGTGTTGAGTGCCTTCTCCTTTTTAATTGTATTGATGTTATTGTTTATTCTTCTCTTGCTCTTATTCTTATCGTTTTGCAATTCCGAACAAAGTTTTGGTCCACATGATTGAGAATCTGTCCATGTTTTGGAATCAGTGCTCTGTCCTATATACTGCACCTACAAAGCAGAGAACTATTGAACATTAAGCCAGCAATTGACATATTCATCATCAGAACACTGATTGCATATCAGTCACTTCCTGATCCAATGGCATATAAAAGTGACCATCCTCGGATTATCCAATTATGCACAGTTCCATATAGGTAATAATTCCTATGCTTTTGTGTTCTTCACATGCAAACTTTCATCTTTCAAACACATTTGAGTCATGCATGTCTGATTTGTTCATCCATGTTTGGTTATATAAAAAGGGATGCTCCTAGATGCGAGGAAAGCTCATGTTTGAGATTGCTACTCGATAAAAGAGATGCATGGTTGGGTCCTTGGGTTCCTGGAAGGTATCTGCTTTTTATTTCATGGATCATTTCTTGTCTGTTTTATAATCTATTTGCTCTGCACATATGAATTTTAGTGGTTGTTTTGTCATTTCAGCTTTGCTCTTGTTATTGTTTCCAGTCATCCACAGTCTATAATCTTTCTCTTTCTTTCTCAATAATATTTTTTGGTCTAAAAGATTTTTCTTTTGTTGTCTTCAATCAGAGATTGGTTTGAAGATGAGCTTCGTGCTTTCCAAGGTGGCAAAGATGGTCTTGTGCCTTGTGTATGGGAGGATGAGCCCTCTAGCTTTCCTCAGGTAGTAACTGTTTTTTCTTGGTTGATTTGTTCGTCTGTTGTCATTAATTATTGATGCCATAATTCTTTGTCTTGTCATTTGAAAATTTGCTTTTATTTCTTCCCATTCATATTTGGTTCACTTTCAATGTATTCCCATACATCCTACCTCACAAAAGATGCAAACATAAGGTGTCCAGAACAGATCTAATGTTCAATCAAGGTCGATGATACTAACAAGACACTTTTCTAGTGCCACTGAACCATAGCACATATCCATAGAGGAACCTGAAAACCATGTTCAACATCAACTTTTGCTACCTAAACTGGAGATTTAAACCTAAAAAGTGTATGTAGACTGAACCATTTGCATACTAAGATGGTTCATTGTCATTTAGTTGGTTCTGCTCTATTTATATTAAAATCTGAACTTTTCCCATGTAAGTCTGGCGAGTTGTGAGAGAGAATTTCACTCTAGTGGTAATAGGTCTCCCTCTTCCCTCCCTTAACACACTACCATTAATAGATCATGCTTACAGTTTTGGCAAATGGGGGGTCTATGTGAGACATGAACGAACCACCTCCTATGTTGTGCTGCTACTTGCACTTCTTTGTTGGATGCAGCATTCTTGTCTGATTTTGAAACAACCATCTATTCACATTTTTTAACCTCTCACCCTTTGCAATTGTTGGACCTTTAGGGTCTAATATTTGCTTTTGTATGACATTACTAGTAGTTCAACTATTGTTCTATAGGACTAGAGATGTAAAAGAGCTGAACCGAATTTTGACCTTATCAAGCCAGGTTAAAAAAAGTTCAACCAAGCTCCAGCTCAATTTGAGCTCTAGAATCATACTCGAGCTTGGCTTTTTGAGAAATAGCCAAGCTCAAGGTCAACTCGATAAGTTCAAAAACGTACAAAGCTCGAGACAACGCTCAAAAAGACAAAACGACATGGTATTGTAAACCAGGCTTGCAAATAGGCTTGATGAGATAAGCTAGTGAACAAGCTTGCAAGCTCATGAGCCAAGCTTGAGCTTGACTCATTTATCTTTTGAGTGAATTTCGCTCGTGCTTCTACCAAGTTGAGCCTTGAGTAGTGTGCAAGCAGTTCAACTCGTTTAAAGCCTACACAGGACTTACCTTTCTCACCTTTAATTTACTTTCCTAATTTGTATTTACTTTTGCTTGTGAAGCCGGAAACAATAAACAAGACATTGGTGAATCAAATGGTCCTTTGCTTCGGCATTATGTTTGCTTCTCAGGTAAGGAGGTTAGTATCTACATTTATAATGCAAGATGGGACATATGACAACGATTGTTATCCATTTGTAGGATAGCGTAGGGATGCTACAGCTTCTTGGTATGATTGAGCAATGTCTAAAAGCTGGAAAAAAGCAAACATGGCATGCCGCCAGTGTTACAAATATATGTGCTGGCTTACTTGCTGGATTGAAGGTGTTTTCCGACTTTCTTTGCACTTAAAAACCTCAATACAAGCTAATGTTGTACTTGATATAAATGTTCTTGTTAGGGTTTGATTGGTTTACGTCCTCAACCTTTAGGATTTGAGATATTAAATCCAGCACAAGCCATATTTCAGGTACTTGGATTTTAGTTGGATACCTTATTCTTCTCATTGTAATCTTTCTTCATTCTTCAACAACAATATTTTGTTTAAAAAAGAACATAAACTTTATTGAAACTTTGAAATTGTCGGCCTACATTTTAAACATTTTTTTAATTTTACAGAGTATTCTGGCAGAGGGAGACATCTGTGCATCTCAATGTAGAGCATCATCAGAAGGTCTTGGTCTTTTGGCTCGACTTGGGAATGACATATTTACTGCCAGAATGGTTAGTTATAGTTGTGATGTGCAGCAGATTAGTTTTGTGTTATCAGTTGTTTTCTGAAGATGGTGCACATATGTCATTGAAGTCAAACCATTATTTTAAATTCAATGAAATACTACCCTTGTAAATGTGTTAATTTACTACTACTTTGTGAGTTCCGTTATTTATCTGATTTGTCAAGTTCTGACCTCTTTTCACTATCTTTCTTTCTCATATGATGATAAACAGACTAGGTCGCTTCTTAGTGACCTTAATGCTGCAACGGATTTGAACTATGCTGGATCAATTGCTTTTGCACTTGGGTGCATTCATCGCAGGTGAAATGTTAAACCCATTGAATCTTTTCCTTTACTTCTATATGCTACAAGCACAGAGTCATAAGTCTTATGTATTTCTGTTGGTTGTATTGGATGCTGATGACTCTGTGCATTCTTTTCAGCCATTGTAGTTTAATGAGAAATGGCTTTATGATTTCAAATTCGTTACTGTTCAAAAAGAGTTATAATGCATGTTGATGAATGTTAGACTGGTTTGTGCTCTAGAATATGGCTGTTTTTCATCTCTGTTATAATGAAATGAAAAAGATTTGATAGACACTCTCCAACTCCCGTAATCTTTTCAATCTATGCAATGAAGTCTTATTCAAATCAGTTGGAGTATGCTGCAGGAAACTTTTTTTCTGAAACTATAGCCACTAATTTATTCGCCTACTTTCCTTGACATTGGATTAGGTCTGTCTCCTCCATCTCAATGCACTTAACCTTCTGTAATGATTTATCTGTTGGGCTATGATGCAACCTTCTGTAATAGTTTGTGTTTGTTCATGATGCATCGTTCAATCAGGGTACTGTTAGCATATTCCTACAAATGTACTCATTCATTTATTCAATCATTTTGATGCTTCTGATCCTGTAAATAGCGTGGCTGGGAAAATCGCTGTTCTGTAAAACTTTCCTCATCATCTTTCACTGGTTATCAAACTCCTGGTCTCATGTCTCCACTAAGTTTGATGCTTTAATTCTGTGGTTTAAATCCTACTTTCTTTTGTTGCTGCTTCATATAATAGAGAATGGGCATTTAAATGTATAAACTACCTAGTTCTGTGTAGTTACTAGCTCTTCAGTTCCTGAATTGCAATGCAGAAACTCTATTTTGGTTCCAATTCATTCTTGACTAGTGAAAATTATAGAACTGACCAGTGTGATAGAAGAATACTGCAGTGTGGAGGCGCACCAGGTTAACCAATGTTGATAATTTTGCTGTAAAGTGGGGGGAAATGCTAGATGTAAATGGGTGAAAACTTTCTTGCTCAGAGAAATGGAAATTGCAATCACATTTGATAAATGTCTGTGTTCTTGCCCCCAAACTCCCTCATTCTGTTGTTGGGGAAACTGATGAACACAACAGTTGTCTGTGCAAATGTGTGAAAATATTTAGAAAATAATATGAAATTGAATGAAGATGAATTAAGAGACTAGAACCAGAATAGAAATAATATATATATATGTATGTATATATATATATAGGACTAAATTGTGAATCATTACATTATACTAACAATAAGAGATATAACCTCTTCTTATTTCATAATTGGCTCCTAGGCTTCTTCATTGCAAATTATCAGTTCCTACTAGGTAAGTTAACAATAACATAATTATTAACACATGACATTTAGTGTAGGAAATCTCATAAATTCCAACACTCCCTCTGGATGAGATGAGAATTTGGCTAGAATCATGAACTTCAATTTTTTTTTTTTTTTAATTCGTTAGCTCTGAGTTCTGCTAATAACTCTGATTGAGGAAGTAGAGGAGGTTGTATGTAGCCTCATCATTATGCTTAAGGAGTTGCACATTTACAGCTATTTAAAAGATTTTTGGTTGGAGACCTCAAGTAGGCAGTCCCACTAGAGAGGGAAGAGGAACTGAAGATGGAGATGAATAGAAAATAAGATCATAATAACCACATGGAGCTGAAGGAATAGAGAGAAAATAAAGGAAGAAAGGAAGGGTATCAATTCATCATTATAACCTCTTCTTATTTCATAATTGGCTCCTAGACTTCTTAATTGCAAACTATCAGTTCCTACTAGGTAAGTTAACAATAACATGATTATTAACACATGACATTTAGTGTAGGAAATCTCATAAATTCCAACAGTCCCTCTTGATGAGATGAGAATTTGGCTAGAATCATAAACTTCAATTTTTTTTTTTTTTAATTCGTTAGCTCTGAGTTCTGCTAATAACTCTGATTGAGGAAGTAGAGGAGGTTGTATATAGCCTCATCATTCTGCTTAAGGAGTTGGACATTAACAGCTATGTAAAAGATTTTTGGTTGGAGATCTCAAGTAGGCAGTCCCACTAAAGAGGGAAGAGGAACTGAAGATGGAGATGAACAGAAAAATAAGATCATAATAACCACATGGAGCTGAAGGAATAGAGAGAAAATAAAGGAAGAAAGGAAGGGTATCAATTGAGAAATTTGAAGTGTGATTACTTCCTAAATTATAGGTACTAGGAATAGGGAGCAGAAGTAGCAGACAAGAAGCCATCATCATGGTGGTGCTCTTTTTGGGAATTATTTAAGACTGTTAAGAGAAGCAGAGGTGTTGCTTATTTTGGACTTTGAAAGAGAAATGAGCCACATAATGCAATGAAGAGAAATAGAGAGACCGTGTTAGGTGGAGGCGACACGCTTATGAAAAAAAAAAAAAAAACCCGCACTCTCTCCCTCTTTTGTCACATCTCCAAAATGAACAAAGAAAATCGGGCTTGTGGAGTTTGGTGAAAATATAACATATTTAATAAAAACAATAGTAGATTTCACTGGAAGAAGAAAGGAGAAATGCAGTTTTTTTGTGGCAAAATTTTAGCAGCAGAAAAAGATTATTGACAAAAGAGAGAAGAAAATGAAAGAAGTATTTAGGCCTGGTAGGTTTTGATACCATTAGAAAATAGAAGCAAAACTTTCCTTTAGTTTGTTGTGGGACAAATTGGTGTTTGTTTTCTGTACATGCTTGTAATTTGGGAATACTGTAAGGATCTGGCTATCACAAATCTGAACATTTTGCTCCTTATTGATTGTCTACATACTTTTATAATTTGAAATGTATGATTAGATTGTAAATAAAAATTAATTTACTGGTTATGGTAGAATTGTTATTGTGGTTCAAAAATTAGCATATCTGGTAGACAAAAAGCTGACATTTAGGTTGAGTTGTAGTTTGTAATTTAGCTGAGTTATTGGTTGAAATCATGTAAGTTCTCATACCATTCATAAGCTGTATGGCATTACAACTGTCTAAGCACAGATACGGATACGTGGAAACGGGAAAACAGGGAAATTTATACGGGAAAATATCATATTGAAAATATAGGATACGAATACGTCGGGACATGTGTAAATATTAAAAATTAATGGTCAAATTATAAATATAAAAATATTTCAATCTTCACAGCAATTCAAGATTCCTCTTTTTTTGTTCTCTTAAAATTTAGATTTTGAGTGCTTATGTGTTTCTCCTTTCACTCCTTTCAAAATTATTTTCTAGGAACTCTAATTGAGTTTTGATGGACGTTAATTTATATTTGTTTGAATTTCTGTAAAATGTAGAAATGTGATTCGTGGTGTATGCTTGATGGAGAATCAAATGTTAACCAGCAGAAATATGTAATATAAAGAAGAAGAAGAAGAAGAAGAATATGGACAGGAATGTACGGTGTTGTATTGATAATAATGGAGTTTCAGCAGTTAGGGAAAGCAGAGCATAAACAAAGGATAAAAATGACTGGAACAATCCCAGCCCCTAGGACTAGCCCGAGCAGAGAACAATTCTGCTGATTACAATGGATTTCAAAAGATGCTTCCTCTCTCTACGTACAGTATCCTAACAAACTTGTGCTGAGGTGCCCTTAACTTTTCTTCATTCCCTAGAGTGATCCTCTTGGCAGCTTTTCCCCTTTTCATATATACCCAGTATGCCCTTGGAGTTGCAGCTGGGTTCCTATCATTGCCATCTCCTTGAGAAACAGCCTTGTCCTCAAAGCCAAAATGGGGAAACTAAGCCCGATTATCAACTTTATTGACCTATGTTGCATGTTCTTCGGTCTGACCTTGCCACTCGACTAGAACTTGTGGAATTGATTGATTTTTCTGTTGAAGAGTCCTCCTTTGACATAATTTAATTGGTTCCAATAATGGCTCCTCTGCAATCTCCAAGGTCTCTGGAAGGTGACCCATAACCACATGATCCCCCACGCTTTCATTAACTGAAAAACATGGAAAACGGTCAAAGGGACCGAAATAGCGGGCTGCTAGTTTTGCCTTGATGTGGTCAGTGGCCGATTGCTGCCTATAGGGTTGGAGCTTGAGGAAGACCTTGTCTCCAACTAAGAACTGAATATCCTGCCTGTGTTTATTGGCATATTTCACCATCAGCTGTTGTGCCCTTTGGAGGTTGTGGTGGAGCTGCCTCAAAACCTCATCCCTGTCTTCCAAGTGTTGGGATAACGCCTCAACACATGTTTCCCCCCGGTAAATAGTGTTGCAAGACAGGTGGTGTTCTGCCATAGACAACTTCGAAAGGTGTTTTTTTTGGTTGCCACATGAAAATTGTTGTTGTACCAATTCTCTGCCCAACAAAGCCATTTAGACCAATTCCTAGGCTGCTCGGAGGAGAAATAGCAAAGGTAACACTCTAGGCTCCAGTTTGTGACCTCTGTTTGGTTGTTGGTTTGAGGATGGTAAGATGAACTAAAGGAAAGAGTGAATCCTTGTAGCTTAAATAGTTCAGTCCAGAAATGGCTCAAGAAGATTGGATCTCTATCATTGACAATAGTTTTCGGAACACCATGTAGTCTAACAACTCCATTGCAAATACCTCCGCTACTTTAGATGCCGTGAATGAGTTTCTTAAGGCAATGAAGTGGGCATATTTAGACAGCCTATCGACCACTACTAATATGCAATCTGTCCCTTTTGACCTCGGTAATCCGGATACAAAATCCAAGGAGATGTCTTCCCAAATATTGTGGGGTATGGGCAGTGGCTAAAGTAACCCGTTTGTAGACTTTGCCTCATATTTATGGGTCTAACGTATCAAGCAGGCAACATCAAATTTCTTGATTGAATTCATCATCCTTGGCCAAAAGAAGTTCTCAGCAACTCGCTTGTAGGTTCTACGTGCTCCTAAATGTCCCTTCGTAGAAGAGGCGCCATGAATGAGGGAATAGAGAGACTGGCTATCGGACAGTGTAGACAATGCTGAGATAATTCCAGATAGCTGCAGGTCCTGTTCAATCTCAGAATGAATTTCATCCCAATCCATCCATTCGGCCCTTGATATTGCACAAGCTTCCATGTCTTCATTACACCGCGAAAATGCATCTGCTTCCCTGTTTGTTTTACCAGACTTGTATTCAATTGTGAAGTCATACCCCATAATTTTGGCTGCCTAATACTGTTGTGCTGGTGTATAAACCTCCTGGTGTAATAAATGTCATAAGCTCCTTTGATCAGTTCACATTGTGAACCTTCAACCCATCAATGAAGCCACTAATGTTGAATAGCTAGAACCAGAGCCATCAATTCATTCTCATAAGCTGACCTAGACAAGGCCAGATCACCGGTTGCCTTACTAAAAAATGCCAATGGTTATTCTGTCGCATCAACACTGCCCCTACAGCTGCACCTGATTTGGAGGCATCTGTTTTAGCCACAAACTCCTTGGAGAAGTCTGGCACTGGAGATGAGGTGACTGCCGATTTCAAGTGGTCAAACCTTCTTGTGCTTTTGGAGTCCATACAAAGGTTCCATCTTATCTCTTTAGTAACTCAGCCAACAGTCTAGCAATCTGTCCATATCCAACGATAAAACGCCGATAATATTCGGTCAAACCCAAAAATCGTCTAACTCCCTACGAGTGAGCAGAAAAGGGAGGAGGAAAGAGGCCCGCCAATGGCTGAGATGTTCAGTCGACTTCCTCCCCCTTTGTGAACTCCCCCTGTAGAAATGATGTGGCCTAAATACACAATTGAGGTATGGCCAAAGAAGCACTTTTTACCATTGAGATGTAATGAATGATCAAGGAGAAGTTGTAATACTACCCTTAGGTGTTGCATGTGAGCCTCCCAATCTTTGCTATAAACCAGTATGTCACCGAAGAAAACAAGGACAAACTTGTAGGAGCATTGATGAGCCCAACATGACCAAAAACTTGTAATGCCCTGAATGAGTCCAGAAAGCAGTTTTCTCAATATCAGAATGAGCCATGTGAATCTGGAAAAATCCACTCTTCAAATCAAGTTTAGAGAAGTTGCCCCATATAGCTCATCAAGCAGCTCTTGGATTATGTGGATAGAGTATTTATGGGGTATAGTTACCCGATTGAGTTGTCAATAATCGACACAAAACTGCCAGCTTCCATCTTTCTTCTTTACCAACAAGACCTATAACACCTGCGTATTGAGAATATCTTGAACAAGCTTCTCTATTTCATCTTTCTGATGTTGTCCATATCTGTAAGGTTTGACAGATGTAGGGCCCTGATTTGGCTGAAGAACGATGCGATGATCTGCTGGTCTCTTGGGGGGAAGTGCAGGAATATCTGTGAAAATTATCTCAAATTTGAAAAGAATACTCCGGTGCTCTTCCTGCTGAATTTGGTCTAGCACTGGTGTGGGTGCTGCTGGCACAAAAATCTGCATAAATAGTCCACAATAAAGCAGTAAATTCAGTATCTCTAAGTTTGAGAATGCACCTGCAAGTAATCTGTTGTTTCACAAGTGATGGGTCTCCTATAAGAGTTACTTCTCCACTAGGCTGTGGAATTTTCATGGTAAGCTATCCCCAAGCAACCTTAACTTCCCCAAGAGTTTCCAACCAAGCCACCCTGAGTATGACATCCACTCTGCTAAGCGGAAAGATATAAAAGTCCCCTGTGACCTCCATTGTACCCAAATCCAGCCGCATTTTACAGCAAACACCCGAAGACTTGAGCCTATGACCATCCCTTAATCGAACAAAGAAAGGGGGAGTAGGATCCACTATTAAGCCTAATGCTGCTACAAGTTGTGTTGAAACAAAGTTGTGGCTAGCATCATGATCACTGTTGTTTGAATCCCCAATTTGCCACGGGGCTTCATGGTTTTAGGCCTTGATAGCCCTCCTGCAGAAAATAATGGTAGGTCAAGCTGGGCAAAATGAGCTTCATCAAGCTCTATCGGGATGTCTTTGATAGGTTCACAAGCCATTTCCAAAGCCTAAGCTGCTTCCTCAGTTAATTCCTCATCCTCACCAGCAATTATGGCTCGAAGTGACTTGTTAGGGCAGACATGGAGTGGTGAATAGGGCTGCATCTGAAGCACAACCCCTTATTCCTTAAGTCTTCGTAATCTTTGTGGGAGTAGTGTTTAACACCTCTTGTGGGTTCAGTGGTGGTTTTCATTGATGGTGCTGGTAGAGCTAGCTGCTGTAAAGGAAAACCATTTTGTTGGGTTGATGTTTGGTTGATAGGGGCAAGTCAGGTTGATGGGTGTTAGGTTAGGGCTGATTGTGGGTTCCGAGCAGTAGGGTTATGGACTTTGGGCTTGGGCTGCAGCTGCTACTTGAGTTAACGTTGCCGATGAAGGAACGACTAGAAGAGTGGTTAGGGGCGGAGTGTGTTATCTCTTGCTCCATTTCTTTCGCGACCTTCATAGCGCGATACAAGTTGAAAGTCTTGGTCAATCTTATGCGCACCTTGATTTCACGCTGTAAGCCATTTAGGAAGAATCCGATTGACTGGGTATGGAAGATGTCAAGTGTTTGGGCTGCGCGCGAAATAAATTCGTTGATATGACCACGACTGAACCCTATTGCTTAGTAGCGGCTAAAATCTCAAATGGGTTTGTTGCAATATCTCCACCATACTGTTGAAACAACTCGGCCTTCAATGTAACCCAATCAAGATGAGGGTTCCGGTTATAGATAAATCGCAACCAATGGAGAGGATGTCCTTGCATTCCAACGAATGCTTGTGCAATTTGTTCTGATGGTGGGATTCGATGGAGCTCAAAAAGCTGTTCAGCCCTTACTGTCCATCCAATCGGGTCAGTTCCATCATAGATGGAATTTGGAAAGGAGTGCAATCTATAGAAAATTTTAGTGTTACATTTGTTTTATGATCTCCTTCTGCTTTTAGTTGATAGCTGGTAGTAAGCAAAGATACAAATTTTAGTGCATTTTTGTACTGAGTGTCTTATTTCACTATCCTCCTTACTTGCAGTGCAGGAGGAATGGCATTGTCGAGTTTGGTGCCATCAACTGTGAGCTCAGTATCTTCATTGGCTAAAAGTACAATTTCTGGTGTACAGATCTGGTCTTTGCATGGCCTTCTTTTGACCATTGAAGCTGCCGGTTTCTCATATGTATCTCATGTTCAGGTAATTGAACATTTGTTTACCCTAATTCTCTATCTATGCCTTTGCGATGTCTACTTGTAATTTCTGTGATATTTATATAATCAACTCCAGCTGCACAAATGGTATTCGTAAATGGGATGCAGCTTGATATCTTTCTGATGCTTTTTAATTAATTTAGTTCCATAAGATTAAATTTTGTGGGAACTGTGCAAGCTGGGAGTGCATCATTTTTCTTTTGTATACACGTAAATGTAAAATAGTGATTACAAAGTGCTTTGACATTAATTAAATTTGATTCAATCTCTCTCAAAATAAGCGAAAAAGTTTCAATTTTTATGCTCTCTGTACTCTTTACATAGAGAAATTTCCCTTTCGGCCTTTTTTTTTTTTATATAGACAATTTGCTTCATGTCGGAAGTTTGGAAAGAGTGCAAGCATTGATTGAAATTGCTGTTCTTTTAACCCAAGGCCCCACAAGTTAGTTTCAACATGTGCTTCATTAACAAGAACATATTGGCCACTTCCTCTATGTTCCTTAATCTCTGTGCAATCCTTGTTTTCTCTATATAAGGAGAATAGAGGGAGTACCATTATGCTGGAGGCAGCCTGTTAAAAATAAACTTGTCAGGCATCAGGCTTCAATAAATTGTCTTGTGGTTATTTATGGCTAAATATAATATGCTTGGAGATTCAATGTATTGGAAGAAATAACAATTAAACCTTCAATTTTTTTCTTTTTTTAATTACCTTATTCATACCACTCATTTTGCTTAGATTTTATAATAGTGCGATATTTCTCTTGTATTTCATCTGCAGGCAACACTTCTCCTTGCTATTGACATTCTTTTGGCTGAAGAGAACGTATTTATTGACCTTCAGCAAAGTGTGAGCCGTCTTATAAATGCTATTGTTGCTGTACTGGGTCCTGAACTTGCCCCTGGCAGCATCTTCTTTTCACGATGCAAGGTAAATTCTTTCTGTCTCTGCATGTCTGGACTAGTTTTTTTCTTTCCCTTCTTTTATTGGCTTTTAGCTAAATTGGTGACCATCTGTTTCACTGCAAGTATTTTTATGACACTTGGATAAGTACTTGTTTCATACTGCAGAATGACTCACCACCTTATTTTGATTTTTTGCAATCTAGTTCATGATTGTTGATTAATTTAGTTCTGTTTTCAGTCTGTCATTGCAGAGATAAGCTCTTGGCAAGAAACTGCAACACTGCTTGAGTATGTCAGCAAAGGACTCATACTTTGTTTCCTTTTTTTTTTTAATATTAATCTAATCTTTCTACGCATTGTCATTTCTTTTATTTTTATTCCTAACCCTCACGAGAAGAAATGCATTCAAATTTCTGGGTTAGTTGCATAAATATTCCATTGGCTGATCAATTTACTATTGTGGAAGAGATTTTGTAAATAATGAATTTTAGGCTATAAATGTGTTATGCGGGTGCCATTGGCTGGATCAATTTTGGCCATTGTTGCAGTTGATAATTAAAGTACATGCTGTTGATTATTTAAGGAACTCTCATAATTGTAAATTCCAATGAAGTTCAGAACTCTGAAAGGATTAGCCTAATATTCTTTCTCATCTGTACTTTTTTTTTTTCTCTTAGAAGATAATTATTTCTCTATTTTATTTGATAGGAGTGTCCGGTTTACTCAACAACTTGTTCTTTTTGCCCCACAAGCTGTTCCAGTGCATTCTCATGTGCAAACTCTTGTCTCGACTTTGTCCTCTAGACAGGTTTGTCCTTTATATCATGAGATTCCTCCATAGTAAATTAAGGAATTTTTTCCTTTTTTCCTTCTAATTCCAGTTGTTCTCAATGGATGTAGCCAACTTTACGGCACCTTGCTGTCTCCACCTTACGACATCTCATTGAAAAGGACCCAGTGAGTATTTAGTACATAACACGTTATATTTCTCTTTTGATTTAACAAACAAGCTCATCCCAATGTGGTAAATACTTATGCTGATATCATTTGTCACAGGTCTTGATCATTGATGAGAAAATAGAGGATAACTTGTTTCACATGCTAGATGAAGAAACTGATTCAGAGTGAGTCAATTGTAACCCTATCATACTTTGTTCTTTGTATTTCATAGGGTTTGACATTCTGGAAAAGTTGATCTTCGAAAAATGGTACACGTTTCTATTTATTTGCGAGTTGAAATTGTGCACGCGCTGTTGCGATTGTCAATGCTTTGGACATGCTTAATCTAGTTACTTTTAGATTATCCCTATACTTGCTTGTGAATTATTTGGAAGAGGGTGTACCCACTCTTCCATCACTAGTCCACCCACTAACTCTTTGCTATGTTTTCTGTTGCATTGTTTTGAATATTTTAATTTGAAAAGGCAATTTGACAGTCGATACTGTTAATTGTACAAGATTATCAGAATGATGCTAGCATGAATAATCAGATTATTTGGTTTGAAAAGTGTAAATTTCAGCGTATGAACGTGGATATGAGAAATTGTACTCTGACCCATTACTGGTGGTTTTTTCTGATAGAACAAGTTCATGAATGATTCTTATATAACTTTCCTTATGGAGTGAAACAAATGTCAATCTAAATATTCTGAAGATTGTGAAGAATTGTGAAAAAGTTTAAATTAGATTTGGAGGAGAGAGGGAGAAATTAGTTTATTACTTTATTTATTTTTTTAATCATAGATTCAAATTGCTTTTCTTATTGTAGGATTGCTAATCTTATACGAGCTACAATTATGCGGTTGCTGTTTGCATCCTGCCCTTCACATCCATCTCACTGGATATTGATATGTCACAAAATGGTAAGCTCCTTGATCCATGAAAATTTGAACTTGATATAGAATTTTTTCACAAAAACAATTATATAAACCTTTGTTTTAATAGATTTTGCAATGTGAAGCAAGAATAAATCTATAGAATCTCATGTCTACTGCATATTAGTTTTAACTGTTAACTTGAGATTTCTTGAATCATTTCAATCATATGTAGCCAAAGTTTGAGTTTTACTTGGTGTTGTAAGATGTCTCTAACTGGCTATACAAGTATACCATAAAAATATTATTATCTTAATGCTAATGTCCCTTTCTTTGGAAATTTTTGTAGTTTTCTTTAGTTGTTGAATTTCAGATGGTGGAAAATTTTTAGCTAGATGAGTGTTGTGGTATGGTGAGCTTTAAAGGTTGTGTATATTGCTAACTCCTGGCAGTTGTATGGTTCTAAAGTTGTTTTTTAGACACAGAAAATTCTGTTGAAGCTTTTCATGTGATTCTGAATTAGATTCATTCACAGTATTTATTCAGACATAGGATGAGAGAGTAAAATTTATTGCTGTATTTTTCTTTTCTTAATTCAGAGGCCTACTTGTCAGCCAAGCTCTTTTTTTTTTGACATTGGAATTTTAGTTAAACGATGAAATAATAATAATTTACAAAAACAGGAGAGCTAGTTGAAATAATCCTATAAACCTGGTCCAGGTTCTTGCTACATCGACCGGACGAAATGTGGAAGCCATTAATGACGCTGCAAATCATCTTAATGTTCGGGAAAGTGACTCAAGGTCAGACTTTGGAGATGATGATGAAAATATGGTCTCTGGCTCTAAGGGCATGCCAGTGCAAGGTTATGGATATGAAGCCTCCAGAGATAAGCACCTAAGATACCGAACAAGAGTTTTTGCTGCCGAGTAAGCCGGTCTTTATACACATTCCATAAAGCTATTTAATCTTTTGGTGACTTTCTTCCGTTTATGTTTCACTTCTTGCCAAAGATTACCATTAACCAAATTAATTAATCACATTTACTAAATTACCTCTGTTGTTTAAAATTATGTTGTTGTTTGTGTTGAAGTCCATGGGTTCGCTCCAATGTGGGCTTATAAGGAATGAATGTTGGAAACCATCTTGCACAAAACCAATTGGCTTGTGCTAAGTCCAATGCTTATTTCATATAAGTCCCTTACACAGTTTATTATTATCCGATGTGGGATATACTTCCCAACCCACCCCCTCAAGTGCAACCAGAGTGAGCGGCACACCTAGCCGACTATCAACTGGCGGGTGGCAC
Source organism: Croton setiger (assembly GCA_948099555.1). Lineage (NCBI taxonomy): Eukaryota > Viridiplantae > Streptophyta > Magnoliopsida > Malpighiales > Euphorbiaceae > Croton > Croton setiger. Next base: position 42,310 of record CANUEY010445547.1, on the reverse strand, counting down.
TTGCCAACACACGACCAGACAATAGGCTCACTCGGTCCAACATCCTGATTGGGCATAAGGCTATGATACCATGTTGAAGTCTATGGGTCCCACAAATCTGGACTAGTAAGGGATGAGCATTGAAACCCATCTTGCACAAAGCCAATTGGTTTGTGCAAGATGGGTTCCAATGTTCATCCCTTATAGCCTACGTTTGTGCAGGGCCATGGACTTTAACAGTTTGTATGTTTATGGTTTATAAAATTTTGAATAGGACTTCCGATTGATCTATATAACCTCTAAAACTGAGACCTGGTTGTCATTCTTGATTTAACATGCCTTCTTCAATTGCCAGTGTACATGAAAAATGCAAACATTTATGATGATGAAACAATACAGTAATCTGTGAAAAGGTTAATTGAAGTGATTTCATGAAGATATGCCAGTAAAAATTGGTTAAAACTTTGTCGTCATTTCAATTGTAAATGATAAATTTGTTCTCATGCATATATCTATAATTTTGATCCAAGGGAGATATGTGAGAGGGGTGTGTGTGAACATTTGCACACCTGATACTGTGTTTGGCCAAATTGTGCAACAATTCTTACCACAGTGTTGGTCTCGAAGTTGATCAAAACTTGATTGAAAAATTTTTTTTTCATGATGTCATCTTAATTTAACTGATTAAGTTTTTCTATTAGGTGTTTGAGTCATCTGCCTACTGCAGTGGGTACAAATCCTGCCCACTTTGACCTTTCTTTGGCAAGAAAAACTCAAGTCGGAGTGATCCCTGGAGATTGGCTGGTTCTGCATATACAAGAGCTTATTTCATTGGCTTATCAGGTTGCTGACTATGAATTAGTGTTCAGACATTATATTTAGTTCAAATAAACGTTGCATCCTAAAGTATAAATTGGAATTGACATCATCTCATTGCCTATATGTCATAGATAAGCACAATTCAGTTTGAAAACATGCGGCCAATTGGTGTGGGACTGCTTAGCACCATTGTGGATAAGGTAGACTACGAGAAAACTTCTTTATTATTTTTTTTTTTTCATTGATAATTAAAACAATAGCTTTGGGTCATACGTTTACAATCTCAATTACATCTAAATATATAAAGTACACTAGAGACTAATAAGGAAATTAGTAATCTATTCCTAAGCTTTCTCTATGTCAATGAGTTCCTAATCTAAGTTACTTCCATAACAAATATAAACTTCTATTTAATGAAGTTGGAACCTTATAATCCTGGTCCTTAATTGAAGTTCACCGCATCACAGTGCAGAATCTTATTTTCTACAGAGTAGATTAATCACTAAAATGAGAAAATTACTTAGTAGTAGTAATAGTAGTTCAAATTTCAGTTTCTTGTGGAAATTTCATTTATGGTCACCACGGCCATTTATGAGTCTCACAAGCTACTGTAATAATTTTGGAAGAGCATTCAGCTAGGTAGGTTGAATTTTTCCACATTGTTACACATCAATGAGGGACGGGGAAACATATATATTTTGGCCTTTTGTTTTTTCATGGGGAGGGAACACTAATAAGCATGCTTTGGCCAAATAAGAATGCAAAATTGCATATTACCTAAGTGCAGGTTAGGCAATTTAAATTGGATGAATTTCTTATTCCATTCATTCTGAAGTTGGAAGATTGATTAAGGCTTCTTGACATTTCTTATACATGATCTCAAGTGACCTGAAGTGAACACAGAGTGCTTGTCTTATTCTAGAGTCTTCCAAAACAATAAGAAACATTAGATGAATGCTTCAGCACTTTATTCCTTGGGAAGAACGTTTGATTTGGGTTCCACCAATATTTTCTCTTTGTTGAACCTATCATTCGTCCCTTTTGTTAAACTTATAAAATTGGTTAACTGGCAAATCGTATGGTTTATTCAAGTGTATTTTACATGTACAATTCAAGTAGATTCTTTGTTGTGGCACATGAGAGATATTATGTCTCTGTTCCCATCACTTCTTCGATGGCAATCTTGTTACTATAGCACTGGTGATTTATAAGTTGATAAGTATGCTTGGGTTTTGGTGGACATGGATAATAATATTATTACTTGTATTAATGCCATTTTGTTGTACTTTTACTGCAAAATTCTCATGCCAACAGAAACTACATTAGTGCTGGTTTGCCAGGAAAAAGTAAAATTATGTAGGTTATCCACACTGTTAGTTCCTACGTTGGCTCTTGTAAATATTATAGCATGATTGTAGAAATTGATTACAGAGCTTCCTTAGGTAGATTACATATACCTGTACATGATATACACATTTTACAACAATTTAGAGAACACTTTTTCTCTTCAATTTAACATCCTCTATAGTGTATCCTATGCTCATTATGAAATTAAAATAGGTCAATTCATAATTACTCTTCTCCCACTTGTATGATTTGTTGGGGTGGACTGTCTCTTTTGCATTCTCTGTCTGATACTTTTTTTTTATCGGCAAACTAAGTTCAGCTAAATTATCAAATTAGAGCCCATTTAGGCACCGCGAAGATTCGAACCCCTAACCTCAAGCCAAGGAGATGCATTACTCTAACCATTTAAGCTAGAGGTCATTTGCTTCTATGCCTGATAATTATGGTACTGATAGTTTGTTGTTTTTTATGTTTTTGAAACACAGTTTGAAACCATACCTGATCCAGAGCTTCCGGGACATCTTCTGCTTGAACAATACCAGGTACTTTGATGCCTTGCCTAGTTTCTAAACCTAATCAGGATATTGACCACTAATGGCTGTTCAACTTTAGGCTTTGTTTGGAAAAGGATGGGTGTAAAATAAGGGTGGGATGTAAAATAAGGAAGTAAAATGAAACTATTCATTTTACACCCATTATTTGGATTGAATGAAAATAAGAAGGGTGTAAAATAAATATTATTGATTTTTATATATTTTTGTTCCATCAACTTGTTACTATTAATTTTCCTCCCACTTTGGGAGGAAAGTTTTACAGTGTGAAATTAAAATATTTTACCTCCCTCCCATATATTACACTAATCCAAACAAGGATTTTGTTAGTCCCAAGACATTTTCCCTCCACATTGTACACCCTTATTTTACACCAATCCAAATAACATCTTAGTGTTAAATGCTACCTGCACAAAGCATCTTACTGAATCATCATTTCTTTCTTGCAGGCTCAACTAATATCTGCTATTAGAACTGCATTAGATGCATCCTCAGGACCTATTCTTCTGGAGGCAGGGTTGCAGTTGGCTACTAAGGTTTGAAGTGCATATATTTCTGTTCTTCAAATTTTCCAACAGAATGCTACGTATGGATATTGATGCATTGACTCTTGGCTTTTCAGATAATGACAAGCGGAGTGCTTGGTGGTGATCAAGTTGCGGTCAAACGCATATTTTCGTTAATTTCTAGGCCGCTGGATGAATTTAGAGATGTTTATTATCCTTCATTTGCAGAATGGGTCTCTTGCAAGGTAACTTCTTATTCGAATGGGTTTCAGGGGCAGTGATGGGGTATAATGGAAATGGTCATTATTCTATTTAAGCTTTTTAGTTTGATATACTCAAACATCATTTTATTAGAAGAGTTCTTCTAACTTATTCAATATGAAATAGATCAAGATAAGGCTTCTGGCTGCCCATGCCTCTCTCAAATGTTACACTTTTGCATTCTTGAGGAGGCATCATACTGGAGTTCCAGATGAGTACCTTGCATTGTTACCTTTGTTCTCAAAGAGTTCAAGTACTCTGGGGAAGTACTGGATTGGTGTCCTGAAGGACTATAGTTATATTTGCTTGCATTTGAATCTCAATAAAACTGTAAGCATTTCAAATTTGAACTCTGTTCAACTTTTTGCATACTGTGTATTGTACAGTTTTGTATAGTTCCATTCTTGTTTTTTTCCACAACAGAAATCTGCTAATTAAGCCTCATCTTACAGTGGAAGCCATTCCTGGATGGAATTCAGTCGCCTCTAGTTTCGTCAAGATTGCTTCCCAGTTTGAAAGAAACTTGGCCAGTAATTTTGCAAGCTCTTGCATTAGATGCGATTCCATCAAATCCGGATGGGAATTTTAAGATGGCCGTTGAAAATACATCAAGAAATAGTTTGATATCGGGTTATAGCATGGTTGAAATGGAGATGGAGGAATATCAATTTCTGTGGGGTTTCGCTCTGCTTGTTTTATTTCAGCAACAGCACCCAGCATCAAATAGGCAAATAATACCACTAACCACTTCTAAGATTCAGTACGGTGGAGATTCATCAACAGAAGAAGCAAATCCTGTAGTATTAAAATCGTATGAAATTGTGCTGCCTGTTTTCCAGTTTCTATCATCAGAGAGATTTTTCACTGCTGAATTTCTTACTGCTGATATTTGCCAAGAGTTGTTACAGGTATTTATTTGCCTTCATTCCTCCTCCTTACAGTTGTAAAAAATGATTTGCTTTGTTTTTCAGGTTCATCATATATGTCTTGTTTTCTGTAGCAAGAAGAATTTGTAAACTCATCGACTCCTAATCATGTTAATTCTTATGCAGCACTTGTTTTGAAAACTGCAATGTAAATAATAGAGAAAAACAATTTCTATTATTGCTTATTGCATCTCAGATCTTGAAATCCATTTTCTTGTTGTTTGCTAGTGCACTCTTGAATTGCACATTTCTGATCATGTTTTTACCATGGCAATATTAGTTGCATTATTTCTGTCATATGATGAACTTTAAAAAGAAAAGGAAGTTATAAATCTGTTATTTACAATAGTTATTCTCTTCTTAAGAATTAGTCTTTTGGAAACCCTGAGCTGGGAATGAGCAGTAGACACAGGTAGTCTTATTTGCTTATGATAATTGTGAAGGAAAATGATTATTCTTAATGAATTACTGTAGTAATATCACATCCTATTTTATTTAATTGACAAAACCTAATGGATGGAAAATTGGAAAACCAGAAAATCATATGCCAATATCTCAAGCAATTTCATCCACTTGTATTCCTGAATATGTATCAGTTAATAATCTTACATAAATCAATTTTATTTTTTATATATTTTATGTAATTCTTTTCAAATAATTTGTTAGCCATACTTGCAGCTACTTTATCTAGAGTTTGTCTTGTTTGTGGCAGCCAAGTCATCATTTATCCTTCATGAGGAGGACTTCAATCATCTGTTCAATTATTGTTTTTACTAATTCTAAATTTGTGTTAACATGTTACAATCATGCATAAAAATGTATATATTTAAACCATCCCATTCCCATTCACCATTCTGCAGCATGGAGCTCTGCCCTGGTCTGATGCTAGGATGATTTCCTTTCTTTGATAGTGATGCTTATGTTCTTTAAAACACTATTAAGCATTAACCATGTTGAACCAATGCAGGTTTTCTCTTACTGCATTTACATGGATAATTCTTGGAATAGTCTTGCCATATCAGTTCTTTCACAGGTATTAAATTGATTTGGTTTTCTTTATGTAGTTTCTGATCAAGTACAGGAAATGGTATATTGCAGTTTGTAGAACCACAACTTTTATCATCAGCAGCCGGAATTGTATGTTTAGGGGAGTATCACATTGAGTATATATTTTTTTAGCAGTTGAATAGGAATAAACCCGTTCCACATGTGCGATAGGTCACATAATATGCCAAAACCAGTAAGATGTTTTCCTAGAGGACTACCTAATGATATTTCATTCTTTGTAAACTTCAAATATGTGCTTATATAAGTTATATGTATGTTGATTCATTGGATGTTGGATCATTGTAGAACATTGTAGAATACTGTACTGCATATGACCATGCTGTTATAGGGAGTAATTAATTGCTTACTCACAAAATTTTGGATTTTAATCCTATATACTATTCTAGTTTCCTGAAATGAGCAGCATTGTCATCTGACCAGGTCACTTCTGTGGATGATATTTTATATCAATTTTGCAGAAAAGAAATGCTTACATGTATATTTTCAGGACTGAAATGCCTTGTAATGTTTCACGCACATGAGTCCATTTCAGTAAATTTCTTTTTCCTGAACAGATTGTGAAGAATTGTCCTGATAAATTTTTTGAAGAAGAAAATTTCAGTTATTTGGCAGTGGAGCTTCTCATGTCTTATATCTTCAATGTTTTGCATAGGTATATATTTTAACATCGATACTGAAATTTGTTTAACATCTATTGTATTCCTAATGTACTGTTGTCTAACAACCCTGCTGTTGGTGCTCAGCAGTGATGCATCTGATCACCCCAACTGGGAGGACTTGGTAAATCCTCTACTTAACACTGCAAAGGCAATTTTACAGCGTTTTGAACCAATAGTGAGTTGGGTTTCATATTATTTCATGCCTCTTTTTGTTTCTGTTCCGTGGTTACATCTTGAACTTTTAACTTATTGTCTTTGTATTTGTCGCTAGATACAGAAAAAATTAAAGTCTCTAGTGTTGTCCCTTCTTTTGGTTGGTTACAAGTGCATCAATGAAGCTTCAAGTGAAGTATACTTTCCAATAGTTAATGATTTTGTCAGGTTTATCAGCCCCTTTCTGAAGGAAATAGTTAATGGTAAGAATTTGTTGCTAAGCTCATTCTTTGCTGACTAATTATAGAAACATCGTACTAAACCATCTTTGGAAGATTTTCTTGCCTTCACTCTTTGGTTTTGGCGTGACATGTGGCATGCTCCTTTGCTTTTGCATTGATTCATGTCAACTAAAAATTTTTAATTCAGCATTCTCTTGATGTTTTCTGATTTTATAGAATGCTCATAACTTCATACTGAATCTAGTTAACTTTTAAAACTTTTTCATTTTAGTAGCTTTATTGCCCTTACAAGTAAGATAGTGGAACTAGTGTTGTGTAAAAAAAGAAATGGGGAGAAACAAAACCATTTTGTGTTGGGGCCTTGGGAGGATTGTTATCCAAATCCCTGTCTCCTTGACCATTGTATGTCTTTAGAGTTAGGATATGTAAGGGACTTATAGTGGAATGACTATTGGACTTAGCACAAGGACTTATAGTGGGTTATGATGCTCATCCCTTATTAGCCCACATCTGTATGGGTTTGTGGACTTTTATAACATGGTGTAAGACCTTTCGACCCAAATGGGTGGATCCTAGGACCTGTGTTTGAGCATCCATTTGAATACGGCCAGCCTATTTATGTTGGCTTTGGTAAGTCTAGCCAATGAACTTGTTTGTTGGCAGTTGCCAACTGGCATGTTGATGTTGATGATGGGGAATTGTACTTGTGGATGATAGAATATGCAAGGGACTTACAAGGCAATGAGTATTGAGGTCAGCACATGCCAATTGGTTTTGTGCAAGATGAGTTTCAAGTTTCAACACTCATCCCTTTTAAAGCCCACATGTGAATGGGTCCATGGACTTTACCCCACTATGTTAAATTGTGGAGATATTCTTACTTTTCTCCAACTTCCCTAAAAACGGCAGCTTTCAATAGTCAAATTTGCACTGCACCATTGATTTGTAAGCTCATTGCCTTATCCATTGTGCCAAGAAACGTCCCTGAATGGTTTGGGATTGTCACCCGCAGCAGCAAATAAATACATAGGAAATGAAAACCTGATAATTTGGAAGAATGTTCTGTGTATGTTCCTATAATTTAAAATTACTAGCTAAATTTTCTTTCAAATAATGTGTCACTGCACTTGCAGCAGCAAATAAATACATAGGAAATGACAACCTGATATTTGGAAGAACGTTCTGTACATGTTCCTATAATTTAAAATTATTAGTTAAACTTTCTTTTAAATAATGTGTCCCTGAATGCTAATTGATTTTATATTTGTAGATTGTGTAGAACATGGCAATGATGGCAATTCCCATCTGAGAGCAATCCTTGGAACCTGCCTAAATTTGATTGCTGACTTGACCAAGGACTGTATTGAGGGCATTCATTTTCTGGACAGTAAAAAATCTAATATGCGGAAGCTACTGCAATTGAAGCTTTCTTTCTCTGTGGAACAAACTGTGTTATTGGCCAAGTTAGCTTGTCAAATTAAATGTCCTGTAGAAACCAAAAATATTATATTGAAATGCTGCTGTAAATATATCCAAACTGTACTCTCAGACTCAAGTCTACAGGTGAGCTGATGTTGGTTTATGTATTATGTATGTGTATGCTTTGCCACTTTTTTTTTTTTCTCCCATCGTTGAAAGATATCTGGCTAAACTATGTTTTGCAGGTTCAGGCAATTGGATTGCAAGTGCTCAAAACTACACTACAGCGTTGCACAACGGAAGACAGTACTATCTTGGTATTCTTTTGTGGAGAGCTCGTTACAGATTTTTTAACCATGATTCAGATATTGTTGAAGGTATTTTTACAAGCTGCTTTTTTTGACGTGTGACCATGCTTTGAACTTCAATATTATTATTCTCACAATGTGACATTTTTTGAGTTAACAGAACCCCGTGAGCAAAGAATCTGTGGCTGTTGCTGGTGAGTGCTTGAAATTCCTAGCACTTCTTGAAACACTTACCAAAGATTCTGAACATCAGAGAGGTTATATGAGTCTGCTTCTCAATGCCATTGTCATGGTCTTGTTGGCGTCAGAGGATAATTCTTCACAGGTTGATCTTTGTTGACCTCTCTCTTAATTTAAAAAATCTTGACCAAAGAATTCCCATAATGAACATTGTTTTGCTATCTAATTAAACACCAGGAGGTCGTTGATTTAAGAAGTACTACTGTAAGGCTTGTTTCCCATCTTGCTCAAGTTCCTTCCTCAGCAGTTCTCTTCAAGGATGTACTGTTATCAATGCCCACAGCACATAGGCAGCAACTTCAGGTTCTTACTTGTTGTATTTCCTCTTTACGCACTCATCTCCAAGGAAAGGCTGGTTTAAGTTGAAGAGGCAAAGCAGATAGTTTCCTTGGGATGGTCATCAGATTGGCTGTTTGTTGCTTTGTATTTAAAGCAATGTTCAACCTCCCTAATGATCTGAATGGGTGGTATTCCACCTGTTCCAAGAGATCTATCTGTTCCTGTATCCCTTACTAGATCCGGTCTCCCGACAATTTTCCCTTCTTTCCATAGAAAGGATATATTGCAGAGAAGTCCTAAGAGTGACTAAATAGTTAAATTTTATCTATCATGGTTTTCTTTCTGTGAACCTATCTTACTTGCTAGTAAAGTTCCAAAGAAACCCTTAATTCTATTTCTTCACCAGTGCCCTTTCATGCTACTTGCTATATTTTGTTATAAGCATTTAGATGACATCATTTTCTAACCATCTTTTGTTCATTATTCAATAGATTGAACTTGTCTATTAGGGGCTAGATCTGTTACATTCATCTGTTCATCACTGATTATAGTTGTTATTATTATTGTTAGTGAGGTATTACATGTTTTCTCTGCAAGTTATATAATTTTCAATTCAGTGCTTAACTAGGATTTTCTTATTTTGGCTTCTTATTCTCTCTCCCTCAGGGTGCCATCCGTGCCTCAGTAGTTCAAGATCACAATGTGGTTCCAGCAAAACCCACAGCATTTTTAGAAATAAAATTACCTGTACCCAAAGATACCAGACCCCTGCCTGTTCCAACATTGCCAGCAGAAGATAGTCGAGAGAAAAATTCTGCCCCGTCAGCAGCCTCTGCTAACCCGGGCAACGTTGGCGGGGTTGAGGAAGAAGATGAAGATGACTGGGATACTTTCCAGTCTTTCCCTGCCACTACAAATGCAGCCGGAAAAGATTCAGCTCAGAATGTTGCAGAAGAACCCGAAGTGGTTGAAAAATCAGTTTCTGAGATCAACTCTGGAAATGATGATATTCAGCCTATAAAAGAAGAATCAGTGGCAGCAGAACGTCTGGAAGCTGGCAATATGGAGACAATTTCTGGTATCCCAGCTGATGGAGAAGGGCCCCATGATGTAGGGCCTACAAGTGACGTGTCTGAACTGTCGCATGATAAGCATCAGAAAAGAGAAGAGGAAGTAGAACAAAACCAATGAAATATTAGGATTTCATCCGATGGACAATCTACTGGAGATTCAGAAGAATTTGAGTGACTTCACCAGAACAATCGAGAATGATATTCTGATAACGTCTGACATGTCTCTAGAAGTTCTAATAGCCAGCAAGATCTGCAAACGATAACATTTTGGAACATATAAAGAAAGCGAATACCTTGTAGAAGAGCATAATGCTGAAGGTTTTTTTTTTTTTTTTTTTACATAGGTATACACACGCATACATTTACACACCCAAAGGAGAGATGAGGCATTTTGCGCTTGAGGATCTCTTGGACTCCTATGACTTTTCCACCCTCTCCCCTAATGCTGAAGGTGAAACAGTAAAAATGACCATTTAGCTGATATTGGCTAACTCTAGTAGATTAACATTTTTGTATTCTCTTTATAAGAGCTATTGATGATGGTCCTTCAGTTGTTTTATATGGTTTGTGGGATACTTTCGTGTTTTAGACGTGGTTCGAACCCTGAACTGACGACATGATGAATATAGTAATAATTTTATTGAGATGTTTATGTTAAAATATTCGTTTTCATTACACGTATTTGATAAAGTTGCATGTTGCCATGTTCTACATAGAATGTAGGGATAAAGTTTAACATCACAATACATAAATAAGGGAAAATTTTGAAAAATAGGGTTGATGAAATGAACGTAGCTTTTAGCAGACGAGCTATATTATGATCATTGATCCTCTGTTCGTAAATTATTTTGTTTTATTACTAATTTTTTATTTATTCCTGTGGAAACCCAGAACCAAGAGAACACCCGTACCACCTATTTGTGTCCAAAAATTATTTCTAATTCTACTTGCAATTTTTTTTTTTTTTTTTTTTACAATTCAACAAAATATAATTAAGTTGTGTTCCTAGAAAATTTTATTCCTAGCCCAATAATCCTACTTTTAATTTTCCAGAAATCTATTAATTTTCCTTCGTAAGGTAGAATTCTAATAACCAAACAGCTCCTCAAAGAATTCCTTAAATTATGTAGAAATTACATTCACCTTATCTCGAAGATAAAAAAACATAATACCTTTTCTCAAACAAAATATATATATATAAGAGGATATATATACACATATTCTATTATCACAAACAGACTCTGCGCACCAATACAAGTCTATTTATAATTTACCACTTTTTTTTTTTACCAGATATAATTTACCACTGACTGCTTTCACAATTTATAAAATTTTTGAAAAAAAAAAAGAACAAGACGAATCTTGTCTGCGCTACACTTGAAACACAGGATGAAAATGAACAAAGCACAAAAGGACCTACACACTTTCGTCAAAGTCTATGTAATCAAATGGAGAATAAATCATGTTGTTCTGCTGCTATAATCTAGTCAACACCTTTTATTTGCCAAAGACAGGTTAAAAAGTTGAAAAAAGATGAATAGCATTTATCAGGCTCTTATAATATGCTGTAAATGTGGCTACAAGTTGCCGCGTAAAAGAAATTGGAAGCTAGTTAACAAATCTCCAAGCTACTGAATACTGATGTGAATATGACATTTTGATACAAAAATGGTTGTGTATAACAGCAATCTTGTAACCGCTCAACGTTTGACCCATTGGAAGCTCTTTCTTGCTTTTGCTTTTCCTGGTTTTTTCCTTTCCACCACACGCGAATCCCTCGTCAAGAAACCAGCTAGTAAAACATAAAAGCACACATAATTTACATAATCAATATACAGTTTCAGAAGCAATGCAAAACAATAAAAAAAATTGCATATGGCAGAAACTTGTTTCACGTAAACTACTATAATGCCACACCAAGCTTATATGAACAGGAGAATGGGAGGAACGACAACAATCCACAAAATCAAAAAGAAGAATTTTGCATGCATCGCTCACTTCAACCAGGAAACTTGGAATCTTCTTCTTACTGAGTAGTAGAAAGGGCATTACAATATACTAAGCATGAGATGCAATTAAGATCTTTTGGAAGGCCAGAGAATTACCATCTCTAAGGGGAGGACGTAAATCAGGTTCCCAACTTTGCAACGCCCTGCTGATCCCCAGTTGGATAGCTCCAACTTGACCTGTCACCACAAAAACAGTTGATTTGCACAAATATCATCTAAAAATAGTGAAAAATCGGTAAACATGGTCAAGTTAGATCATAAGAATTTGAAATATTTGATTATGTAGTCCAGCAAAGCTATGACTCAGAACATATAAACGACAATAGACACGATACAGACCCTATGCACTGTAAAATACTTCCCCTAATTAGTGCATAGCCAAGCTGAATGGACTTATCCTAGAGACATGTACAATTTTAAAAGCAGAACAAAGACGAAAGTGATATTGAAGGAAGCAATCACCAGATTATCATCATACTTTTTATTTAAATAACTTGAACCCATCTCTATTTCTTAAAAAACTGTCATAAATTCTCCAACTCACATGCTTGATGGAAATGTTAGTTCATGTGCTTTCCAAATCACAAATTTTAACTATAAAAGGATTGTACTCTATGGAAATGGATAGGAGAAAATAAAACTGCTTTCCCATGAAGGAACTCTAGCAACTATCTAACTGAACTTTGATGTCTTTAAGAGATTCATGAAGAGAGGCATTCTAGATAAACTAACAAATATCATTCAACCACTCTTACCGGTCATTTTTAAAGAATGCACCAAGTTGGCAAAACAGTAGGAAGTGAGGATAAAGGAGAATGCAATAGGAGTGTGTAATCTTCAAGAATCAGTAGAAACTAAGAAATTACTGCAGGTTAATTGGGCTTATAAAATACAAGGTATAAACCTCTCTTAAAACTGCAGATAGGAATAGTTAACTTAATAACTTGAGAAGACATTTCAAGACAAAAGAAAAACTATCGATGCCATTGCAACTATAAATGGTCAAGCTTACCTGACATGCCGCCTCCTTTAACAGTACAATTGACATCCCAAAGACCCAAGGTCTTTGTCTCAGCAAAAGGTCGCAACAGGGCAGCACGCTGATCAAGCATTGGGAAATAGACATCAAATTCCTTATCATTAACTATGAACTTTCCACTGCCAGGTTCAACCCAAACACGAGCCACGCTACACTTCCTTCTTCCTGTTCCATAAGCCCTTCCTTTATCATCTACTTGCCTAACTCTAGCTTTTGCAACTTCCTCCTGCTTCTGACGCTCTATTTCTGCCCTCGTGGATTTTTTTGTGTTCTTTTCGTAACGGATTTCTTCTATTTCACTTAGAGGAGGCAAACCCTCAATCCCTTCAAAATCCTTCAAAGCAATCAAACTGTCTAGCATACCATCTGTGATTCCAGAAGCTGCAATGAGGTCACCAAATGCACGATTTGGACCTGCAGGAGACAGTAAAACCTATAAACCTTCTACACAATATGTGAACATGGAACATAAACCAGCTCAATATAATAGAATAACCCAACAGTAAAAGAAAAGAAGTCTTAATATTTTACCTAATTGAATATCGTTCCGTAGATTTATCAATAAAATAAAATGATTTCCAACTAAATAAAAATACTATAAGGAGCACTTAGTTTTCACATGAAATCAAAATTGGCTACAAGAAATAGGTGTTTGAAAAGATTCTAACATACTGTCATACTCACTGGTATATATATTTTACAAGTGATTAAGCATTAATTTATTCTGTTTAAAATGCTATTTTTGTTTAGAATAAAGAAATACTATAAATTTAATATACTCTATAAGTAATTTTTGTTACAAAAAGAACAAACTCCTTATATATTCGTTTTAGTGCTCACGCACATATAGAAGAAGTACAACCAGTTACTACCATTAAGGTTAACAAAACATAAATCACCGCCAGCACTTGAAATTATATGTGTACCAGTACATTCCGCATGTCTATATAATAATAAAAATATCAAAAATATCTCAACTCAGTCTAAAGACATAAATAAATTATCACAGAAAATAGAATATCCTTTTTCTTCTTAGATTATTTAAGAAAAGTAGTGTTTAGGTAATCAACTAATTCAGACTATAAAATTATCATTCTTCTAGAATCTATGACATTACAAGGAAAATAGTTAATTTGCCTACGTAAGAAGCAAAAATCAGTTACATACATTTTGTTCTTCACTAAATGTAAATGAATAAGATGCATATACGTTACAATGTCAACATTTTTTTTTTTTTTTTTACAAAATGGGGGGTGGGGGAATCATCTTTCTTTCTGCAGAAAAGAATATATTATGAATCATTGGTACCGTTTGAAACAACATGATGGAAGATCATGACAATAAATATTTCTAGAGTTTGGAACAGAAAACTAAGATTTTTATTTGCATAAATAGTTCTCCATTGATCTAAACCAGCATGAAAAAACAAATAGTCTGTAATTAAAGCATACATTCCTTAAAAATAAGTCACCTTTAAGGATGGCCATGAGCTCTTTCTCCTCTTTCTCGAGCATTTCTCGCTCCCTCTGCTCTTTCTCGAGGTTTTCATTTTCTTTGCTCACAGTTGCATCCTCTCCAATATTGAAGATCTCATCTTTCTCCTCTTTACTCTCATCCAAATTCCACGTCTCCGGTGTCTGCCACGAGAATCCAATACCACTGTCATGCTTCGCCTCAGGCTCCTCGGCAACTGCCTCAAATATATCTCGATCGCCAGGACTGTCTTCTTCCTTGGCCCATGAATCTACCTCAGCTGGCGGAGGACTATCAGTGATACCGGAAAATTCATCAGCCGAATCTTGGGCGAATGAAGAATCGTGTTTGAAGAATGAATCGAATTTCTGATCACTTTCTTGAGAAAACTGCCACTTATTGTTGTCGTCGCTATTATTGGAGGAAAATGATCTGAAAACAAGGAAATTGTACTTAGAATGGTGAGAAGAGTGATGATAGAGGGGGGATTTTGAAGAAAGATTGTACAAGAGACGGAGATGAGAGGTTTTGGGAAGAAGACGAGAAAACATTGTCGAGCAAATAGTGTGTTGCTTCTGGGTTTAGAACTAACATAGAAGGGTTTTAGTTAGATTTGGGAAAAAGGTGTCAAACGGCAGCGTATTCATTTTTTAAATTAAAACAATACGAAGGAAGAACAATTGGCTCTAATCTTTTACCAACCAATTCAAAGGATTCAGCTTTTCGTCATCACGAATCTCCTAAAATTATACATATTCTGTCGAAATATGTATATGATGTGGAAAATTGAATTCATATTATCCATTTTAATTTCAGTCAAATAATATTATTATTTTTTATGTGCAAAGAATCAAATTTGTATGAATATATGAGTGTATAAGTATAAAATTAGATTAATTATCAAAAACTATTTATGAAACCAAATTTAAAAACTAAAGAAAAAGTTAAAATCATTAAGTTTTATTTATTTAATAATTTCTGTAACATATATTAATCTTTTTATTCTCCGAACCAAATTTTATTTTATTTTTAATAGTATTTTATTTTTATTTTTTTCAAAAATGTGGAGATAGCATAAATATTTATTTAAATAAAAAGAATTAAAGGAAGATTGAAAATTTCCGTCAAACTTTCTACTAACATTTTTGCTAACTAAACAGGGATTTTGTGACTACCTATAAATCGAACCAAATATTAAATTTGATTACAATAATAATATTATTTTCGGAATTGCGAATATAATCAGCAATTATACTACACATTATTTTTTATGAGTAATCCCAAATTTCGATTTTGACTATCGAGTTCTACTTACCTACACATTATTTAAATTTTAAAGAGCTTAGGTTGTAAAAAAGTCAACTTAAATTTAGTACTGTCAAATTCAAGTTCGACTCTTTTACTTTTTGAGTCAAGTTCAGACGAATTTTTATCAAGTCAAGCGACTCTTTTTTTTTTAAATCCTAAATAAAAAAAATAAAAAACTTATAGGTGCATAGTTATATCCATTATTATTTTAACATCAATTAGTTATTATATTACTATAAATGTGAAATTTCAATAAAAAATAATAATTTAATACATGTTTTAAGCAAAAATAAAATTAAATAAACTAGTTAACAAGCTTGATATCTTGGCACGAACTTGACTCGTTTAGTAATCGAATCGGCTCATTTAGTTTCCGAACAAGATTTAATCGAGTGAACTTTAAGTAAATCGCGAACAACTTAACTCGTTTAGTAATCGAGTTTGCTCATTTATTTTTCGAACTAGATTTAAATGGAGCAAACTCTGAATAGCTTGCGAACGGTTGGATTGGTAAAATTTGTTTTGGTTTATAGAAGAAAAGGTATAAGAAGAAAGAAGTAGTCAAAACTTGAAGTGGCTATTTTCATACATACATGTACAAATTAAGATTCAAATAACATCCGTTCTTGTACATACAAGTCATCACCTCTTTATATAGTTTCTATATATGTATACTCTAAATAACTAGGATTGCTATATTTGTATGTATGCACTAATATTATGCTATTCCAACAATAATATTCCTACATCTTAAAAGCATTATTACTTTTTTATGCCTATATTACATCAACCTCACTTCCTATAACATTATTATAATCTCAAGATCCTCTAAAATTGTCCTTTCAATAAGAAAAGAAGATCCTCTAAAATTGGGATCATTCAATCCAGAATTTAATATGGACCATTATTTCTTGGTCCTTCATGAGACCATAATATAAAAAAATAATAATAAACTTAAAGGTGATTCTTTGGTCAAAAAAGCAAAAACCCTTTTTTTTTTTAATCTGCTATTTACATTGGGGCATGAATACAGAGTTGTAAAATAAGAAATTTAACTGTATATGTAACTAACTAAACTGATTTAAGCCTTTGAAAATATATTACAAGGCAGAGTTTTTTTTACTGATTGATGAAAGTTCTGATATGAGAAACCATTTCTTGAATTCTAATTTGAGAGAAATGAGAATTATGCAGAATTTGGAAAGCATGTCCAACTCCTTTGTAAATGAATTTTTCTACCCTTTTACCTGCACTAGCTAATGCACCACAAAATTCCAAATTCCTGTCTTTTAGGATATCCATTTCTGATATGCATACCATAACAGATGGAAGGTTTAAATCTCGCAGCTTATTTGTTAATGGATTGCAGGATGGATAATCTCGATTAGTCCCTAACGGAAGTGATAGACGCCAATAAGTATCAGAAGCTGATAAAGTTAGGGCTGAATTTGGTGGTTGACTCATATTTTTCTCGGAACAAGTTCGTGCTTCTCCTCCGAAAAAAGGTTGTATTAGGACTAGACCTGCAAGGCATAGTGGCTTTATGTTCCATTTTCCATTATTGGATCCTAATCTTACAGCCACATTGTAAGCTATGTTGGCACCTGCACTATCACCTGAAATGAAAAAATTCGAGAAATTACATTGGCTTAGCCACCAGTTATGCTCGGGCGAACCCATTAAAGCTTGTTGTTTTATCCACATAAGTGTGGTGATACCATCTTCGTAGGCGATAGGAAGGCGATTTTCAGGGGCTAGACGATAATTTACTGAAATAATTATGCATCCAGCTTTATAAGAAAGATTAGCTAAGAAATTTTGATAGCAACTCCAAGAAGCTGAGCCAACACAGAATCCACCTCCATGGAAGTAAACAAGCAAAGGAAGTTTGGCTGAAGGGTAGCTAGGAACATATATACGTGCCCATAAGTTGATGCACTTATCAATAATAACATCTCTTGATGTTACACCATTTTCTTGAAGGCCGGAAGAAGGAACATTAGGAATGATTGGATGTCTTTCGACGCGGGCATCTCTATAAACTCTGATTAGTCCTTCGATTTCCTCAGCTATGACTCCTTGATAATTCTTTCCATTTTGAAGGTGAAGTCTGGGATCGTAGGAGATGGTAGCCATTGTAGGAACAAGGCTTAAATAATTAGTCAGATGGAGTTGGGTTGTTTGTTATGAGTCATATGCTTCGGTTTATATAGAGATGGAGAAGATGAGAGACAAAGAGAAAAAGGAAGGAAAGCAGCATCTTCTGTCCTCATTAAAATGAGTGCTTTGCATACTTACGCATCTCTAATTTCAACTTGTTTCTTCTTTTGACTTCCATAGTCTACGATCCAAATATTCCTTTTTTTTTTTTTTTCCTCTGCTGTAATCTTCGAATGGAATTTAGATCTTCTGCATAGCCGCCATTGGATTACAAGATAATAACACAAAAATTAGAGCAATTGCCTGCACATATATATACATGTTTGGCAGCTTTACAAATATATTTGATAGCTATCAATAATTTCATTTGTTGTATATTAACCTTCTTTTTCTCAAGCTACTAGGAAGAGGATTAGACTCGAATGATGAGCTAATATGCTTTATTAAAGCACATAGATCTTATACCCATTTGGACTAACTATAAACAAAGCAAATGTTCTATTATTATTATTATTATTATTATTATTATTATTATTATTATTATTTTCCTTAAATCCAGGTTCATTCTATGGTGATTTACCAGGTTTGTAGCTGCCTCTGTCAATAATGTTTTGTCCAAGAACAATAACGATGGTTGGATCTTTTCTCATAAATAACAATAAAATAATAACAAAATAATCATAATTAAATTTGTTTATGGTCTGGATTAGTCAAAGACCTTAATTAATTTTTTTAAAGCATGAAAATATTCTGCTTATAGAAAAAGGACAAAAAAAGAGGGACACATAGAAGTTATAAGCATGTGCAAAGAAGCAAATTTTGAAGATTTTATTCTTTCTTTATACTTTCCTCCCAATCCTTTTTCCCTTTCTAATGTCAATTGCTAGCAACTTAGAAAATGCGAATTCAGTATGGATTAGACTGCTTTAAATCCTCTGAATTTGTTTGCTTGCTTAATTCATACTCCTTAATAGCTTTTAAATCCCACAATTAATTTTCATTTTATTTTTTATTTTTTGGGTTGACATAACGTGCTCATACCATTAACGCGACTAATTTTCAGTTACACTGAAATGTTCATGAAAGTACTGGTCAACAGGTATGTCTCCGCACGCTAAACTTTTTTTTTAACTGTAACGAATCGAACTCAAAAGTTTCACATTCTACCATTTTCGTAAGTGAATTAATTCCTCTTAATGAATTTTTTTTAAATGACAAACTGAATTTATGAATGAATAATTCATCTATTTTAAAAGTAATCTCTTAGAATGCGTCATCTAATCTAATAAAATCTTAATTTTGCTAAAAAAGACCATAAAACTTTTGAATTTCTATGTGTATTTGGATTGCTTTTTCCAACAAAAAATTAAAAAAATATAGAAAGAAAATATGTTTTACTAGTTTAATATATTATGTAATATTTTTAATTAATTGTATAAAAGGTTCATGAATGCTCAGAACTCCATTCATACATACATCCAAATTATTCTGCACGAAGAAGAAAATTTAGCTAAAGTTGAAGATTTTAAGGAAGGAATATATATCATATAAAATCAAGATTTTTGCCATCCTCTAAAGATAAGATTTTTATTTCGTTTGAGAAAAAATAATAATTCAATATATATATCAAGACATCGTCAACTCTTGATTAAAATGAGCTTCATTGATCAAAACTTACATTCAGATGCCTTAATCTTTTTTAAAAAATGGTATTTATAGATTGTTCCGTACCAAACATTAATAATAGTGAGTCTAATGAAATTTGAAGAAAATATATTTTGTGAAATTCATATTAATTTTTTACTATATATAATATATACAATTATTTGGGTTATTTATTTTGGAGCTAAAGAAACAAAGTTTTTATGTGGAATTTTATTTTTAATTTTGCATTTGTAAGAGAGAATATCTAATGTACTGTTTTGGTGGAGTGTCTTTGGAGATTCACGTTAATTGTTGAGAATACGCGCATGCAGCATAATATTATTATTAACCTACAATCTCCATTTTATGGTTTATATTTAGTGTGATTAATTTTCATGCACACCGTCAAGGCTCTGACCCATAAGCTATTTTTATTCCATGTACTATCAAACTTAACGTCTGGAAAGTCAAGAAATAGCTTGCTCATCTGACCTACCCTTCATAATACAAATTTAATATAACTTGATTTATTAATTATATATTTTAAGTGAAATTTTGGATTTTTACCAAATCGTTAATGGATGAGAAAATTGATATTTTCATGTCTGAGCAGAGTACCAAATTTAACGTTTAAGAAGTCAAGAAATAATGTATTTACTGAACTACTCTATTATGTCACTTAAGTTAAGAAAAATAAAAAATTTTACCATATTATTATTAACAGATTCGAGTTGAAAAATTATAATAATTCACTAAAAGCACATGGAATTTATAGGACAAAACTAAATTTGATCTCCATAAAATTCTTCTTTATCTATCCCAGCTCCTTTCCTTCATACAAAAGCTACATTATCATATTCAAGTTTCATAGCAAACTTACAAAAAGTGAGACTTTTTTCCCATCATTTTTCATGGGATTATAATTTATAAATCCACCAAATTGCAATATTCAGTAGGACCCAAATATTAGATTTTATGCCAAAGATTTATGCTAGTAAAAATCAACTCAACTTACCTTAAACTTTCTTGCAGACTTAAAAATTAAAATCTTTAGTTGTGAACCAGTAAATAATAACCCACACAAATAGTAAAAGGTCAGATTCTTATGGTGGAATGGATAGACAAAAGGGTATTCATTGCAACCCTTCATCTTTATTCTCTACAAAATATTCATTTTTGCTTTTTTCTTCTCTTTTCTCACCATTCAAAATTTGTGTGTATCCAATAAAAGTGGGGTTTGGCTAATCAGAGCGTGTTCTAATTGATCATTCCAGTTTCTATAAAGATGATAGGATGTGGAGGTCTCGAGTTTGATTCCTACTGACCACATTGTTAATACTAATTTGGTACTGAGTGGAGAGTTAAACATTATTATGTAGCCCACATTATTATTCGATTCATTAGTGAACTCCTTCATATTCACAAAAATAGTGGAGTTTGTTCATGATGCCCATATCTACTCTTTCTGATTAGTATTCTTCTCATCGAAGGGTTGATATGTACGATATAATGCATATGTTACCTCATTGCCAAAATTAGTAAGAACATGTTTAAAACCCTATGTATGGCCTACATACGAAAATTGTGAGCATATTTGGATAATGCCTTTAATATGTTATTCCTTTTGGGATTACTATAAAATATATCTAATTTTTAGTTTAGCTAAACATAAATAGTCATAAAATAAAGAAAAATATACACATGTACTATCCTTTTTTTAAAGAAAATATCCTATTTATTTTTATTTGCGATGATTGCATACTTCTCTATTCAGTTCCAAAGAAAGTGTAGTATTTGATTTTTATTGAACTATATTTTTAACACAATTTATTGTTTTGGTTGTCTTTCCAGAATTGAATCGACTGAAAAGGGGAGAAATACACAAAAAATTTGTTCTGGACTAAAGAGTCGACAGTAATAAATGATTACAATGTTAATCCAAAACACACCTTTAGATGTTTGGGATTCAAAGATGATCGGGATAAAATTTGAAAAGACATTGACTCTGATTTGTTTGATTATGGTTTGTATTGCTTGAATTATTTTTTTATTTTTTATTTTTTAATTTTCTTTGTTTTTTTTACATTTCTATCTAAACTATTTATACAAGGACCTAAACTTTAACTATCAAAACACTGTTGTTTTTAAACTTTGTTTTGAAACGATATCGTCCCTTTTAGCTATTATAATGTTGTGGTCCTTATGGTTAGAAAATTTTTGGAACAATTTTTTTAGGTCATCAAGATTTTAACAAATATGTTATCCAGTCCTATTTTCAAATATATATATTTTTCATCATTTTCAAATATATATTCTTTTACTAATTTTAAATATATATTTAATAAAATTATAATTATTACTTTTAAACATTATTATTATTATTTTAACCACAACTACTATTAAATTTTTTAGCAAATATTAACTCAAATGAGCTATGCGATCCTATTTTGAAATAAATTTTTTTTACCAATTTTCAAATATATATTTATTACATCTAATTAAGTAAAAATTAAAATATATATTATTTTTATTTATATTCAAATTATTTATTTTTAATCTATTTTGTGAATAAGCTTAAAATATTAATAATTATAAATAAAATATTTCTTTTTAAATTGCATTTTCTTTATTTGCTTACTTGAATTTAAGTGAAGACATATAGTGTGTTTGGTTTAGATGTTATACCAACTGATGGTTCGTAGTGGTTACTAATAGTTTGTAGCAAATTATGTTAACTGATTTAAGTTAGTGTTTGGTAAGCTAATAGTTGTGATTAGAAGAAACAATAATAATAATACTAATAATAATAATTAAAATTTTGACGATCTGAAGGAAATTGTTCTAAAATTTTTCTAGTCAAAAGAACCACAACGTTTTCGGGAACGATGCCATTACAAAATAAAGTTTAAGGACTAAAGTTCATGGAGAATGAGTGAAATTAATCCATTTATACAGAAACACCACTTCTAGAGATAACTTCTCACGTCCAGCTTCACATTTCCATATGCCGCCTTGCTCCAACCACATTTGATCTCTTTTGTAACAAGTTTTAAAACCTTCAGAGACTTTTTTACTTTTGTTAATTAAACCTTTTAATAATAAAAAGTCTAAACGTATAAATGGGCTCAGTATACAAGTAAAAGCTCAAATACAAATCTATCTCAACTCAATACAAACTTGATCCAAGACTAAAAGTTAATTTACAATTAAACTTAAATCCAATTACAATTGAATATAAGATTCAAATCAAACCATTTTTAAAATTGAATCAAACCGAAAATTCAATTTATACTGTAAGCAAACCGTCATCAGCCTCTCTATATAAAGAAAAAGAAGTTACTTTCTTATAATCTTAAAAAGGTTTTGGTTCACAAATAAAAAAAATATGCGTGAACATAATTATTACTTATTTCCTTCACAATCACACCTATTTCTACCACCATAAAAAGTGTCACCGTTGCCACAACTATTGATTTGAGAAAGCAAAACCCGGTAAAGCTCAAGGACTTAGTGTTCCGATTGGTTGTCGGAATAGCCAATATTAATAATCGAAACATGAAAATTAAAAACTATGAAAGATTTTTGACCATTTTTCTATTTTTTTATGACCTTGATCAATTTCAAATGGTATTATTAGTTTTGTCTCAACTCTCTCTTCTCATTTGGTGTAAAATTTGGTAGATTTGATGGTTGGAAAATTTATAATCCAAATGGTTTATGGAGTCTTTTTTTTGGTACCTAGAACTAAACTATAGGAAACTAATTGTATGTTTATAATTGCCATCGAATGATCGCCTCAATGATGCAAAGTCTGCTCTCGTAATAATTTTTTAAACAATTAAAATTTCCTCTTTCGAAATATAAATAGAATATGTTATATAAACTTAAACAAATAATAATTAATGTTAAGTAAATTATAAATATAAACAAATAATAATCAATAATAAATAAATTATACGCAATGGTACACATAGAAACAAAATATAAATATAGTAAACAAGTTATAAGCAAAGATAAATAGTGAACGGAAAAATTGGCATATCATGCAATTATTTTCTTTTTTATCTATATTCACTTAAAGTAATTTATTTATAATTATTTTTTTCTAAAAATAGTTTCATGATTTTTTGTTTTTTGTTTTTTTTTGTTAAAGCCTCTGTAGTACTGATACTTCCCCGAGCCGGAGCAATAATCTATATCTATATATAATATATAAAAGTAAGTTTTTCACCATATTTAGAAAATATTTGAAATTTGATATTTTTAAATTAAATTCTATTTAATTCATTAGTTATATTTATTAATTTTTCTTCAAACAAATTGTTAATTAAATTTCAAAATTCTAATTTGGTATCATCATTTAATAGTAGTCAATTTATTAACAAAAATTTATGGTAATAAAATAAAAATTTAAAGGTCTATTAATTCAATTTTAAATTTATTATCAACATTTAATAGTAGTCAATTAATTAAAAAAAATATATGACAATAAAAAAAAAATTTAAAGGCCTATTAAATAAAAAAATTTAAATTGCAATTATTAATTACAATTGATTTCTAAATATTAATTAAAATTCACACATCCTTTCTATTAGCAAGGTTCTTTCAACCTTCACTAGAGGAGCTCGATACATGATTCAAAATTACCAGGATGTCATGGCAGATATCCCGATCTATTCATCACCTTCACCTGCAACCCACAGTGACCTAAGATTAAAAGATTTATCACCAGTAAGCAATTGAAACCAGAAGATCGTTCGGATATCTTAAGTAGGGTCTTTAAGATAAAATTTGACCATATGATAAAAGATCTTTGGGATAAAGATATTTTTGGAAAATCTAAAGCATGTACACAAATTGTTTTTTGTATGTTTCTATTATCAAAATTATATTTTACAGACATTGATTTTCCTAATGACCTAAACTTTATGCAGTAATGTACACGATTGAATTCTAAAATGAGGTCTACTTCATGCCCATATTTTGTTGTTCCTTCGTGAGAGTAGGAAATATCTTACAGTTTAGATATTGATAGAATAATATCTGCAGAAATACTAGATTGCAAGACTAATCATGATTATATGAAATGGTAAAAAATCTTATAATCTATGGTCCGTGTGGCAAAGTAGGTCCTAATTCCATATGCATGCAAGATGGTAGGTGTGTAAAGCATTTTGCAAAAAAAGTTTAATAGCACAACAACCATCGATGAAGATGGTTTATATCCAGTGTACGCAAGCAAGGACAGTGGCAGAACTATAAAAAACAATGGCATAGATCTTGACAATAGGTACTTAAACCCTAAACATAAACTGTTATTTAAAGTACATAACCACACCATATTAATCTTACAATTTTTGATAGGCATGTCGTCCATATAATAGATTTCTACTCTTGAAGTGTGGGGCCCACATCGTTGCTACATGGTATAACCAATCAAAGTCTATCAAGTAATTATTTAAATATGTGAATAAGGGCATGATCGTGTACTTGTTGAATATCAAATTAATATTTAACATTAAATCATTTGTATTTCATAGGTAGCCGTCAAGATATTGTTCATGCATCGTTCAATTCATCCAACTTGTGGGCCATTGTAAGGTTCTAAAGTTGACAAAAAATATGAGACTACAAGCGAACCGAGATAGATCAGAGTTAGCCCGTTTAAGAGAGTTCTTAACGTAGATACTAGCCATTGGGATGGGAAAATAGGAAACTCAATTGATGGAATTGATAGGATATCCATACCATCAGATTTGTTTATTGAACAGTCAAATGACATTGTATCTGCAATTGTTGAAAGCACTTACCCAAATTATTTCCGCTACTTGACAAATCTAAACTACCTCCAAACTAGGACGATTCTTGCACCACACTACATATGGTTGAAAACATCAACGACTACATGATGTCTCTTAATTCTGGAGTAGTAAGGATATATCTCAGTTCTGATGCCCCATGTACGTATGATAGTTCATTTGGATCTCTGAATCACCTATATACACCAATATTCATAAATAACATTAAATTCTCTAGGGTTCCAAACCACTCTATCATACTCAATGAGGACATAATTATGATGCTACTTAGGAACATTGATCCTTTTATTGGGTTATGCAATGACATAAGGCTCTATATCACTAAGTTAGAAACAAGAGTCAGAAACAAAGGTAATGACAAGGAAATAACATGGGCAAGAAGGTTTACATTCCCAGGATGACATTGATGTCATCTGACATGAGGATGACATTTAAATTTTAGAGGCTTCAGTTTCCAATTATATTGTCTTTCACTATGACGATCAACAATAGTCAAGGACAATCATTTTCTAATATTAGGCTATTTCTTAAGAAACAATTATTCAAACATAGATATCTCTATATAGCGGTATCAGTAGTAGCATGTATGGAGGACTTAAAAATTTTGATATCAAATGATGATGGTCATGATACAAATGAGACAGTTAATGTGGTTTACGAGAGAGTCTTCAGAAATTTGCCTTGATATTATTACATTCAAAAAAGTATGCTCACTTGAACTTATAAAAAGTTTATTTTAATTTTTGGTATAAATTTCTATTTACAATATATAATTCAATAGTATCATTTATTCTCATTTCGCGTACGCAGCATACACACAAATATTTATTTAACAATATCATTATTAAACAAATCAAAATAATATTTACCTTTTAATTACACACTCCGCGCATTGCACAAGTAAAAATTCTAGTTAGTATATATAAAAAATTGGATTAAATTAACCATAGCAACTTAAATCCACAATTATCAGAATCTTCACCATACTTAAATTTTAAGATATCATTTGATCGGAATAAGTAAAAGTGGGAAATTCAATTTTTTGAGAAATTGGATGCCTATTTGGAAAAGTTTCTACAAATTAGAAAACTCAATTTTATTATAAAAAAAAAAGAAAAGAAGAAAACTCAACTTCCCTTCCACCCATCCAGGAAGTTGCCTTATTAGTTAAAAGGTGACATACATCTATGTAATTGGGATCCTAGTCAAAAACAAAACCTACTTCTCCAAACTTTCTCTTTGATCTTTTGGTGAAATCACGAATTGTTTGTCAAAACTAATCTTATATTCTATCTCCTTACGATAAAAGTTTCAATTTGATATACTCATTTGCTTAATTTCATGACGAAAATGGACATGAGTGGCAGAGGCAGTAGCGGCGGTTGGGCTCGATTGGCTACTATGTATTTGGATAGGTTGGGAAGATGAACAAAATTCAGTTTAGTTCCTAAATCTTATAAATTCATTTAATAAGTTATGAACATTTAATTTATTTAATTAAAAGTCATAAAGTTTCAAGATTTTCAATTATAGACTAAGAAATTTGGTTTAGTTTAGGGTGAAATTGGCAAGGTATTGAAAATTATGAAATTTGTTTTAGGGTGAAAATGAAACTTCTTTGCAAGTTCGGGTGAAATATATGTATATGCCAACTTATTGACAAACATTCTTGAAACGGTGAGTATAAGTGGTAATATGAAGGATTTTTCTTGTACAAACAACAAAATCAAATAAAATAAGGGATAATAAAGTATATAGCATGTTTTGAAATATAGAAGGTAGTAAATAATATATTATTTTAAAAATTATTTTTTTTATATACTACAAGTATATAAATATTAAATTTTTATATTGTCTTTTTAAGTATATAAATAGCAATTTTATATACTACTATTTGGTTGAAAAATATAATTTGTATACACAAAATATATAAATATTAATTTTATATACTTATATATATATAAATATCAAATTTATAAATATAAATTACTCAATTTTTTTATTTGACCTTGATTTTGGTGAGGTTCATGCTTGGTTTTAAATTCTATATTAATTATTTAATTATTTAATTAAATGGTTTAAAAAATATTTTTAACACCAAGATGCTAATTGCTTAATTTATTAAATTAGATAGTAAATATTTACTGCTTTCATATATTTTTTTTTTTTAAAAAAAAAGGCTAACAACTAATATTATCATAAAAGAAAAAGTTCCAGAAAGCCCTAATAAAAACCCACACACTCTGCCACTTCGTCTTCCTCCCGCACTCTTTTTCTCTTGTTCACTAACCTAACAACTCAAAACTCGCTCTGTCTGCATAGAGAAGCAGAAGAAGAAACAACGGGAAGATGTCTCTCCGAGTGTTGAACCCTAATGCGGAGGTTCTAAACAAATCAGCGGCGCTTCATATGAACATCAATGCTGCCAAAGGCTTGCAGGATGTTCTCAAGACGAATCTGGGCCCTAAAGGCACCATCAAGATGTACTATCTCTCTCTTATTGTTTCCTCTTTCTCTGGCCTTGATTTGTTTACTAATATGTTTTATATTTTCGAAATTTTACTTCAGGCTTGTTGGTGGAGCTGGAGATATCAAGCTTACCAAGGACGGTAACACTCTTTTGAAAGAAATGGTTAGTTTATTCTCTTGATCTTTCGATCTACATTTGTATTTTCGTTAGAGAAATCTAAGTGCTTGGTACTTAATTGCCTAGGTCGTGCTTGGCCGTTGATTTGCTTATTTGTTGTCGAGTTTGCATGTTTGAGCAATCAATTTTAGATACCAGTCAGGGCATCCCCCTTTCAAATGCTTTAAAAAATAAAACATTTTTATTGTTTGAAGTGCTTAGGTTTTGCTTAGACTGCCAATTGATGCATATTGCTGTAAGCTGTTTCTTCCTTTTTGTAATTAAGATAGTAACTTTGGAGCAAATGATTTTATTTATGCGTTTGCTTAATGGTTGCAGCAAATTCAAAACCCTACAGCAATTATGATTGCAAGGACAGCTGTTGCACAAGATGATATAAGTGGGGATGGTACTACTTCTACTGTGATTTTTATTGGAGAGCTTATGAAGCAGTCAGAACGGTACATTGATGAAGGTTAGTTTAAAATTTTTGTAGGTTTCAGTTTGACATTGTATTCATACTCTCTCTCTCTCTCTCTCTCTCTCTCAAGTTCCCTGTATCCTTTTTTTTTAGTTGCAAATATTGTAGCATTACTCAAGAAATAATTGCAGAGTAGTGCGTAATGGAGTAAATAAATTGGTGTTTTGAAAGCTGAAAACAATGTATTTGTAAGATTTTTATCTTGTATTACCCACGTTATGTGTAATAAAGTATATCCAATCAGAATCTAGTAAGCAGTGTGTCTTTTCATCCTGTTGGTCTCTTTTCTTCCTTGTGGAGAAGTTATTTTGCTTTTTCCCCTTTGTATTGATTTGAATTTGAAAGGGGAATATATGATGAACAGTCTGCAGAGTTGTAGGAGAAGTTATTGTTTTATGCATGCCATTAATAAACTTTATACGTAAGATTTTTGCTTGTTTCAGGTATGCATCCACGTGTTTTGGTCGATGGTTTTGAGATTGCCAAAAGAGCTACGCTCCAGTTTCTGGAAAAATTTAAGACTCCGGTGGTTATGGGTGATGAACCTGATAAAGAGATCCTAAAAATGGTAGCGAGAACAACGCTGAGAACAAAGGCAAGTTCTTTCTTTCTTGTTGTAGACCTTGTAGTCCTAATAGCTTATCGTTAGTTTTTATCTGAAGTTTACTTCTTCATTCCTCTCCTGGTGCAGCTGTATGAATCATTGGCAGATCGATTAACTGACATAGTTGTTAATGCGGTGAGTTTGCTGAGCACTGTTGATTTTATATGGATTTAAGAGAAGCTAAACTAAGATTTTTAGAGCATTTGTGCTTCTGGATAAGTTTTGTTTTGTGTTAATTTTTGAACCTTTGGTAGGTTCTCTGTATCAGAAAACCTGAGGAACCCCTTGATCTATTCATGGTAGAGATTATGCACATGCGTCATAAGTTTGATGTTGACACAAGACTGGTAAGTTCTTTTTCTAAATGTTGATCTGTATATCACAATTTGACCCCTGTTTACACATGACAATATAACAAAATGGATTTATGGGTAACTTCTCTATTTTAGAATCTTTCTTTTATTTACTGATGGGTAACTTCCCTATTTTACAATTTACCTCTGTTTACACTTGACAAATATAACAAAATGTAAGTTAGGATATAAGCTCGACTTCCATTGTTTTTAAGGTATCATTTGTAAGTCGTTCAAGTCCTGAAAATGGAGTTCTCCTCTTCCCATTTGAATCTAATTAACTTCTTATGAGTTTTAGGTATAGACACTGGTATGTTTATAGTGTTTCTAAACAGTGGTATCTCACATGTATCTTACCTTACAAAACGCATAGGACAAAATTGCTTTGAGTCTGAGGGAATGTGAAGCTCATGAAATCTCGATTTATGTAGACAATTTGTAACCGTCCTTGTGTCTGAGCCATAATCATCATATGAAATGAAATAATTGCATTAAAAATATACAAGTGTGTGTTTGTAATTTTTTGAACCTGCAATTCTTTTTCTATTTTGGTGCATATTAAAATGCTGATATCAGCTGCCAGTATTGTGACTGACCTCAGGTTATTTTGTGCCATTGGTTCTTTTTGCAGGTTGAAGGTCTTGTCCTCGATCATGGTTCTAGACATCCTGACATGAAGCGACAAGCAGAGAACTGTTTTATCTTAACTTGCAACGTGTCTCTGGAGTATGATAAAAGGTATTATTAGTATGCTCCTTGAACAGTTAATTGGATACTGTCTTATGTCATGAAAGTAATGTGACCCCTTTCTCCCTTCAGTGAAATAAATGCAGGATTTTTCTACTCAAATGCAGAGCAAAGGGAGGCAATGGTTGCAGCTGAAAGACGCCAAGTGGATGAGAGAGTGAACAGAATAATTGAACTTAAAAACAAGGTTGAAAACTTAAAGTTTGCAGAATGATATGCATAATTTAGCATATTTAACTCTATTATGATTGTTGGAAAGAATGCTCATATTTATTCTTATCTGCAGGTCTGTTCTGGTAACGACAACAATTTCGTTGTGATCAATCAGAAGGGTATTGATCCCCCATCTTTAGATCTTCTCGCTCGTGCAGGGGTAAGACATTGATTATCTAATATCATTTTCTGATAATCTAATGCTTCAGTATATGAACACGTGAATTTTATCCATCAGCTATAATTTAGTTAATTAATGTCTTTATTATGGGTGACAAGCTTTTGTTGTCACGTCATCTTGTGGTAGTATATTATTTTCTGCTTTTTTTTTGCCTTGAATTTCTGCTGTATTAACTTTTGACATTGTATAGATAATTGCCCTTCGAAGAGCCAAAAGAAGAAACATGGAACGCCTGGTTTTGGCTTGTGGAGGCGAGGCTGTGAATTCCGTGGATGATTTAACCCCTGATTGCCTTGGTTGGGCTGGATTAGTTTATGAGCATGTTCTTGGTGAAGAGAAATACACATTTGTTGAGAATGTGAAAAATCCTCATTCATGTACAATATTAATAAAAGGTACTGTAACATTAGTATAAATTTTAGTTTCTATAATTTTGTTTCCTTGAATTGCTGTTGTTAGTCTTTTGGCAATCATGACAGGATATTTTTTTTCCCTGTGTTATATACTAATTCAGGGGATCACTTATTTAGTTCTTTAATATTACAGGACCTAATGACCACACAATTGCGCAAATAAAGGATGCTGTACGTGATGGTTTACGAGCTGTAAAGAATACAATTGAAGATGAAGCTGTCGTACTTGTAAGTTCTCTTCATGATACACTCTTCAACACAGTTCTACCCGAGGGCTTACAATTCTTGATTTCAAAATTTTAAAAGTGTGCTTGAGTGTCATATTTAATATTTGACTGCGTTGTGGTAGGATGATTTGATTATATAGAATTGTCTTATATGTCATTTGTAAGTATCATGCATGCATGCCTTTGAGATTGATATCTGGCATCTTGGTAACATTCCATTACATCTGCTAGTGTAATGAAGTTTTAAGTGAATCCATTTGTTTTTATAAATTTGTAATTTATTGACACAGGTAGAGTTTGGGATTTCATTTGTTTGTTATTTAGCAAAATGTGGTTATGTTCTATTTTTTCTGATATCTGATATTTTTTCTATTGATTTAGGGAGCAGGAGCTTTTGAATTTGCTGCTAGGAAATACCTAATCAATGAAGTAAAGAAAACTGTTAAAGGGGTATAAATCTTTAAATTAAATCCTTTCGTTATTTGAATATTTGTTCCTAGGCCTGGTTAACTTTAAGATATGTATGGGTTTTTGCAAAATTGAAACAGCGTGCTCAACTTGGTATTGAAGCTTTTGCTGATGCCCTTCTTGTGGTGCCCAAAACTCTAGCTGAGAATTCTGGGCTTGATACTCAAGATGAGATTGTTGCTCTTACGGTAGTTTTCCACAGAACCCAAAATCAACAGTTTCCTAGTTTTGTTCTTTTTAATTCACCAAGGGTAATAATGCTGACTAGAATTAATTTTCATATCCAGGGAGAGCATGACAGGGATAATATTGTTGGAATTAACCTGCAAACAGGAGGAGCTCTTGATCCCCAAATGGAGGGCATCTTTGATAACTACTCCGTAAAACGCCAAATCATAAACTCTGGGTACAGTAAAATCCTTATTACTTACATCTTGGCCTCCTGCATCTCCTACTCAAGTCAATACCCTGATTATGTAACCATATTCATGTTGCTTGCATGGACTCTTTATTTTGAGCATCTTTATTCAAAAGGTTTACTAGCTTGGCTACAAATCATATCCTTAACTTCATTAAATACCTAAGGCAACATTTGGTAAGCTATAATGCAATATGATCATGATTACGTTGTTTGATTTTCTTTTAAAAAAAAATGTTACACAAAAGCGTGCAATTTGATTGTGATTGCATTACTACACATCTCATGTTGCCAAGTTCCTGAAGTATCTTTGTGAAATTTAGTGGCAACCTGATTATATTGCTGGCATATTTTGCAGGCCTGTAATTTCGTCCCAGTTGCTGCTGGTAGATGAAGTTATTCGGGCTGGACGGAACATGAGGAAACCAACTTAATCTTTTGGTATATGGTCTAGCATGTACTATTTTTCCATGTGGAGGTTTCTCCTCTGGTTGTGTAACAAAGTTTTGATGGTTATGTTTTGGGGATTGTGTTATGAGGAATCTCTATTTATTTGAGCTTGTGGAATTTTGAGTTCCTAATCCTCATCCTGTTATATTCTTATATGACTTGGTTACCTACAAATCTCATTATTTTCATAAAAGTACTCTCCAATGCTTGTCCAAAGTGACATGTCAATAGAATTTGTATGATTTTTTTCTAACATTGTTAACCTTAAGTTATGGGCTCATAGAAGAATATAAGAAAGGTTTGGAGAAATAAAATTAGTGCATATGCATTGGAGATGTCCTTACCAATCTCTCACTAAGTGAAGAATTCATTACTCTTATGGGAAGATCATGGTCTAGGGTAATGAAGTAGTTTATGTGCGTTAGTCGATAAATTTATAAATACGGTTGAGAAGATTGTAAAATTTCCTACAAGTCTTTACTCATTAATGAATTTTAAATGGGTTTCTCTAATTTTTAGATTTTCTATTCGTTCAGCAACCTTTTGAATTTTGCATTTTGTAATTAGAAAATGGAAAAAGTCAAGGTGAATCGAAATTTTTAATAATTTGATGCCTAAAACTTCCAATTAAGGCTACTCAACGTTTTGATAAATTTTCAGTTTTGGATTTGAATTGTAATTTACTAATAATTTTGAAGTGTTTAAATTGTTGCCTAACAAATTAGAACTCTAAATGGGAGGACATACTTGATAAGAGAATTGGATTGCCAAAGTTAAGCAAGCGTACTAATTGCCCCACCGTAGGTCGCGCTTGCTCCACACCTGTATCACACATGGCATTGCTCGCTATGGAGCAACTAACTCTCTAACGACTGGTAACTACCATGTAGCGCTTGTGAAGGTAAAGGATAGCACTCACGATATTCATAATGGACTCCAACCGCTAATACATTAAATGTTGTACTGTGTCAACAGGTAGCTGTTGTAAAGTGTCAGTGAGGAGTACCGATTGCAACATTCACAAGGTAGCGGCCGTGATACTGCTTCAGCAACCTTCCGCAGAAATTCAATTCAAAGGGGTAAAGCTTACCCTCCGAAGTCCATTTTGGGGTGTAAGCATGGATGAACTCTATTTTATAACTCTCTTTCTAAACACAAATACTACAATTTAACCTTTTCTTACATTTCCTTTAGTTAACCTTTTCCCAATTTTTCAATGTGCTCCTCCTTACCCTCTCTTACCGTTCCATTATTTACCTCTCACTCACCCCATCCGAACATAGGTGCAAGATTAGAATACATCATTGTAATTTCTTGGTTTAGTAAAGCCCAATTATTGAG
The DNA here is from genome assembly GCA_948099555.1 of Croton setiger. Lineage (NCBI taxonomy): Eukaryota > Viridiplantae > Streptophyta > Magnoliopsida > Malpighiales > Euphorbiaceae > Croton > Croton setiger. Next base: position 8,506 of record CANUEY010445547.1, on the reverse strand, counting down.
AAAATTGAAGAAGTAGATGTAACTTGTAAGATTATTATAATCCAAAACACTATAAGCTTGAGTGTTTTAATCTTCATCTTCTTTTCTAGTCCTCAAAATTTTAAGAGCCAACTAATTCACCTCTCGTAGTGTTGCCTAATAACCAACACCCTTTAATAGATGTTCATCAAAGCAACTTTAATGAATAATTATAAAATGCCACTAAAATTGTTTTTAAAATATTTAGATATAAATTATGGTTTTTTGGCCTCCATTCCCCATATAAGTACTCTTTCTATAGCAACTAACAAGCTGACACTTCATTTCATTTTTCACCATGAAGTAAGAGGATAAGAGCAAGTTCAGAAGTCCATCAAAGGGGAGCTCTTTCTAAAAGTTGCAAAAGCCACTCGGTTAGCCTCTGCAGCTTAAAAACCCTTCTTGAATTAATTCCAATATCATCTATCCTCTTGTGATCTGGTCTGTACAATGATAATCTCTTTAAGTTCTAAATAACTTTAACATTCCAAACAAATATATTCCCAATGCTCCATATTAGATTCAAGATAACTGTTTCATGCTATTTCTCGACCATAATCCAAACCATGATTCAATTCTCTAAAACAATAAATTTGGAAAAGGTTTTAAATTCATCACTTCTTTCTTTGTAACCTTTTCATTATCAGTAAGGGGAAAACTTAGGTTTGCACAGACTCCCTACCACCCTCTTGAAGCATGTACTCTTTCTTCATCTCTTCCAAAACGGCATCATTTGTGCTGCGAAAGAAAAGGACAAAACAACAGTTAGAACATGAGCTCTTATATTCAGTTTTAATATTTGTATTTCCAAGCTCTAACAGCAGTTAGATAATGCATATCAAAGAAGTTAAGGTATAAATGCTTATCATTGCTAAAAATACTGATTAACGCTGCTGCTAGTTTCAACATTTGCTAAAAGTAAGTATTATCAAAACTTTTAATCAAAATCATGTATCTCCCCATGATTTTGGAAAGGAGGATTAAAAAACTTCAATCATCTTGATTTTGACTTTGAGAAACTAGAAATCGATAATTGACCATTACTTCCCCTGTGCTAATGTTAAACTGTATCATTCAAGCTACTGTATAAGTCATAAATATAACGATGTGCTAACCAATATTCAGTTTGAATTTCCAAAGAAAATGAGTATGCTTCAGTAACTCCAGTTTTGTTAAATTCGGAATATGAAACTTGATGGAATCAGCAATTGACTCCTTTTTTCTTTTCAAATAGTCTTAATCAGTTTACATCTACGTAAACTTTGAATTCAGCCATTAAACTGTCATAAGCAAATTAAATAATAGCTTGATTCAGCTATTATCAAAATCTGATTCCATTCAGAAAGACATGATCAAACGCTTCTCCATTTTTTTGAGTGTTAACCTAACTTCTCAAATGCAGCAGTTAGGAACACTTGAATTATAATATATTCAAATGTATATACAGAACTAATGAACATGAAACATAAGCACCTGCACCCTATAAACTCTTTTATAACCTTGTTTACTGCCGTAACAGTAACCGACAGAACAAATTTGATAGTACTTCTGCACCTTATATTTCCAACAGTTCTAGTATACGATATGTACAGCAACCTACCAAACATTTTATATGCAGCAGTTATGATATCAAGGAGCATTTTGCCAAAAAAAAAAAAGATAGCAAGGAGCATAACATTCTCTGGAATGCAACTGCTAATCAGAGAACTGTCAAGTCCAATATTCTTTGAGCAAGCATGTACCAAATAGCTAATGGACCCAAAAATCAGCTATAGTCATCGAATAACCCTTCCAAAAGCCAAAAGACCTTAGACTATCAAAAAGGAGTAATGTTTAACCAAGTTCAATTGCACCATGAATAATGTTTTTCCCCTCCAACAGTTTAATTTCAGCCTTCTCAAACACTGCTTCAATTATAGAACACAGTGGAAATAAACATTAAGTTCCAAGAACTTTAAATGACCAATGGACTACAACTGCACTATTGGGACCAACAATGAAATGATAATTCCGAGATCCCTGGCACTAAACTAAATGATTATGAATATACTAAAACGTTGACTAAATGGTTACATATGGCTAGACATTTTATCCGTAGCCAGCACTGTAGGATACCCACAGCTCACGATGCTATAGAACAAAGTAATTACGATTATAAACATAAAGTTCATATTTGCAAGTAACTTTCCAATTATAAAATACATTGCTTATAAATTTTGTAAATTGTAATCATCAAAAGATCAGCAGCAAGTACTATTCCAGCAAACAAGAAATGTTCAAGGAGCGGGAATCCACACTACTCAAATAAAAATTAACTTCTTCGCATTAGTTCAGCTGAAGCTTAACAGAAAACTGCAATAAGAACTTGGCCAAACAAGAACATTTCAGCATGGAAATCAGCTTCTTTAATCGACAATGCAATTTATTATCTTTTGTTGTCCTAATTAAGCTCCTAAACAATAACAGAGTAACATACTCAAAACGTAAGTCAATACAACATTCAACCCAACAAGCCACTCTTCTTGATGAATATAAAACTATTTTACAAGATTTATGAGGGCGTTTTAGATTTGAATATATAACTGATTTCTGAGGGGTTTTTTCAGATTTGAATTGAAAATGATGGTCTTTCGCTAATTCGCCTTAGGGGAAAAAGAAATTCTTGCTCTCTAAGGGTTAACGATTTGTATACCAAAATTAAATTTGGCAGATCCATTTCCTTGTTCTATCTAATGTTCGGTACATACACCCAACCCAAAAAAACCCCAAAAATTGACCAAAAGGAAATATTTTGAAAACAAAAAAGAAAGGAACTTACAACTGATGAAGGCAGTCGTTGAGTTCCTTAGCCTGTTTTCGACATTGCCAGACAACAGAAAATGTTCTTCCAGAGGCACATTGAGCGTATTTGGCTGTTAATTGATCGCATTCTTTAAGTGCCTTCTGCTTCATTTTGCTCCTTAAAGCTGCAAAAACATGTGCCCGTTTCAATTTAACAAAACAGTCAAACATTCAAAGGAAAACATGATTCCTAAAATCAACAAATTGGTTTCTTTTACATAAAAATGGAAGAGTTTAAAAAATGTTTTATTAGGGTTTAATGAAATGGTGAAACGATGATGGTAGAGATTACCTTCTTCCACTTTCTTCTTCACTTGATTTTCACGCGCTTCCTGTATGTATCCCATTTTGTATTTACTCTTTTCGTTGCAAACTCAATAAGCAAACTCCGGCACCATAGATTTTCAGTGTGAAGTTGCAGAGAGCCAGAGACAAACAAACTAGCTCCTTCCTTTTATGGATAGTCAGTCGGATATCGGGTCAGAACCCAAATGAAATTTTGAAAGGGCAAAGTTGTTATTTTTGATGTTAAATAAATAGTTTTATCAAAAATTAACTAAATAATTGCTACATTTTATTTAATAAAAAATATCCTTTCTAATATAAAAATAATAAAATACAAAACTAACTAATTAAAATAAATTAGATAATCAATTAACAAATAAACAAAATATAGAGTTGTTGGTTTTGTCCGAAAAATATCGTTGTCGCAACTTTCACTAGAGCCATCAAACTGACAATTTAAGGGTACCGAAAGAAACTTTTCACGTTGATGAGTCGTCTGGTACAATTAGAATCACCGTCTGAGCACCGCAGGCCGATCAAAATAGCAATCAAATCCAGACATGCTACCGCCTAGATTTACAAATTTTCTTGACTTTTCGTCGAGTTCCAACCACAAATCGAACAATTTTCGGCTAGAATTTGGTTGAGATACTTACTACCAACATGATTCCGATTAATTTCCATCTATTCCTAGAAAGCTTAAGGACTAGTAGTGAATACTCCGCGGTTGTACGACATTGACGATCGTAAAGAAAGAGGAAGAAGATGAACAATTGTCCAATTTACATATCAGTCCCTAAAGTTTTTAAAATTTTTTAGTTTCGTCGTTTTATGATTTAAAATGTAGAACAATGTTAAGGTGTTTGAATATAAAAATAAAATTTTTATACTTATAAATATGTAAAATTCAATTTATATATTGTTGTGTATATAAAATCAATTTTAATACTGATTTATATGGTGATAATTTTTTTTTTTATAAATATTTATTGAATTATAACTAACTAATAATTATAATACTCCCTCTGTAAGTGTCCAACTTTTACTTTTACCTGTCTTAAAAAATAGTAATTATTATATTGAAAATATAAAATGTATTTATTAAATAACTAAAGTAAATGTTTGTTTTAAAGTCAATTATCTATTAATATTTCAAAGATATAAAGAAAAGTCACCACCTAACTTTCTTATAATATAAGAATGAAAGATTTATTATGAGACAAAAATAAGTGAAAGTTGGAACACTTATTAATGGGGGTGAGTAATTGGTAACCGTTACCGATTACCGTTACCGAACGGTCGCTAATCGGTTAACCGATGAGTTTTTTACCACTACCATTACCGATACCGAATGGTGTCGGTAACAGAAAATTTTTTGTCTCACTACCGATTACCGATGATAATTTAGATTACCGGATCTGTGAAAATCATCCTAATTTCAGAATGGTGATCGGTAATTACCAATCACCAAATGATATATATATATATATATATATATATATATATATATATATATATAGAGTAACACAAAACGGCGTAGTTTTGCGGAGTCCAAATTCGGTAATTTTTTCGGTAATTCGGTAATTTTTTTTACCGAAAATTTCAAACTCTCTTACCGAAACCGCTACCGAATACCGACGGTTATTACCGATTACCAATCGGTAAATTACCGTTACCGATTTTCGGTTACCGAATTGATTCGGTTCGGTAATTACCGAAATTTGCTCATCCCTACTTATTAATGGATAGAAAGAGTATTAGTTTGACATAGAAAATTGTAACAAACTTAACTACATTTATTATTAAATTTAATAATCATAATAATGACTTATTATTAAAATTTTTAAAAAAATATTATAAAAATGACAAATAAGCATTTCAATGCTAATATTCCTTCGAAATTATATATGTTATCGATAGATAGATTGCACATTAGTTACATTTTGCACAAATAAAAATCTTAATATTAGGGTTGCAAAGGAGTCGAGCCGAGCCGAGCCGAGTATTGTGCTGCTCAAGTTCGGTCGTGTTAAATTCTACGAGCTCGAGTTCGAGTCGAATTCTACGAGCTCGAGTTCGAGTCGAATTCCACGAACTTGAGCTCGAGTCGAGCTAGGGTTAAATTTCACCAGTTTGAGCTCGGCTCGCGAGCATGACTCATTTTGAGGCTCACGAGCTTGACTCGTTTTAGGCATGCGAGCTTGGCCGTTTCATGTTGCTATTCGAGCTCGAGTTTGAACTCGCAATTAAGCTTGAATTCGAGCTCGAGTTTTAGCTTGCAAATAAGCTCGAGCTTGTTTCCTGCTGCTATTCGAGCTCAAGCTCATGTTTGAGCTCATTAAGAGTTGGTAAAAAATCAAGAAAATTCATTATTAATGTTGTTTCAGTGAAGAAATCAAAATAACAGTTTCAGTGAAAGAGAAACGAAATAGCAAAAAATGAAGTAAGGAGACGGATGGCTTGACTGAAGCATATTTTTTAGTTTGGTATCAAAACGACGGCGTTTTGATAGACTCATGAGCTTATTTAACGAGCAGCTCGTAAGCCAGCTCGTAAGCCTATCAAACGAGCAGCTCGTAAGCCTTTTTAAACGAGTTGTTCACGAGCCGGCTCGCAAGCTTAACTGCTCGGCTTGAGCTTGGCTCGTTTATTAAACAAGCCAGAATATTCAGCTTAAGCTCGGTCCGTTTATTATCGATCCGAACTCGAATCGAGTTTTTATCAAGCAAACGCCGAGCCGCTTGTGAACAACTCGACTCACTTGCAGCCCTACTTAATACAATGAAAACCCTAAAATTTTATATAGTGTAATTAATCAATTCATCTAGCAATTAGCAATCAATACCAATTAATCAATTTCTCATATCATTAGCAATTAGCAACCGATTGCTTAAATTTTGCATAAATAAAAAACTTAGTAGAATAAAACCCTAGACTTTTTTTTTTTACTAAAAAGACTATATTTTCTAGTAATAGTTACATAATGATTAATGGTCGTGAATTAGATGTTGCCTTCATGCTACAACAACCACATTACATGATTCTCAGAAGTTTCTCAATCTTCTTAATTTATCACTCAACAACCTCAACTTCCACGTATATGTATGTAAGGACAAATAAGAAATTTATATTTAACATTTTTTTTAAATCAAAATTTTAATAAAAAAAAATTCTCTACCAACTTTGATCTTTTTATAAATATTGTTCTTTATCCTTTTCACAAAAATATTGTTTTATTTTTTTTTTTAATAAAATTTGCTCAGTTCTTGTTCAGTTTTAATTTCAAACTAATTGAATCCATTAAAGTTTTAATTAGAGTCAACTTTTTAAATTTAACTTCATATATTAAAAATTAGTTTTTCTTGATTTTTAACTAAAATAACGTAATCGATTATTGCCATCAATAACAAGAAAAAGTAGTTTGGTTCCATTATTCAACTTTTTTAACGATTTATAGTTTGACCTTTTACCTACAAATAAATAATTAATCAAATTATAATTTTATAAGTTGAATAAAGAAATAGGAAATTACAATATGGCACACTTTTAATTTTACTAAATAATACATAAGTTTTGAAGACACTTACCATTTAACCCTTTATTAAAATAATAAAAATATTATTTTAAAAAAAATATGAAATCGTAAAAAACATAGATAGAAACACAAAATATTGCACCATAATAGCCACACCATCCTAACCGGTTGGCCAGCGTCACCAATTGTCAGTGCAGGCAACGGAAAGATCCATTGGCACTAGAATCACCTTAAATAGTGGCTAGAAGAGGGAGAAAAAGTTGGGTCAACGTCCGGGTTAAAACGCAACTTGTGACTTCAACCAATATTTTCACACTCTTCTAATGATCGGACAACCAATAAGAAGCTATTGGATGAAAGCCCTAGCGAAGTCAAGTATTTTGAGACAAGGATGTTGTCGTTTGTCGACTAGAAAAGAAGATCATCGTTTAGGTACATCCACTGCAATTGCCATTCTTTTTTCATTTTCAAGACCTTTCGACTATTTTCCAACAGAAATTTGACCATCGTCAAAAGAGCTTCAAATTGGTATATGTCTTGTCCGAAGAAGAGACAATTTCTAGTGGTTGAAATAAGTGTGTATTCGAAGGATTTTATATATTTTGAGGATATGAATAAATTACGTAAGAAAGAATGCCATTTTTGAAACCTACGAGAAGAAATTATTATGTTGAAGTGCATTTTGTTGCCATCCATAGGCATGTAAAATTCTCGGTGGCGGGTTCTAAGTTTCAATCTTCGCTTATTGGTACTCTTAGGCTCCGTGATTGAAGCAAGGGAAATGGAAAACAAACGTTGTACTTGTCAAAGTTGTACTCGGTTTCACTAGGAAATCGAAGAGAACTTATGATCAATGGTGCATGAAGGGGGCAGCAACGATGCAGCAGCAGCTAGGTTTTCAAAGGATGGAGGTCAATGTTTTTGTATTATTTACAAAATTTCCCTAGAAGTTTATTCTTTGTCAATTAAGTTTTTTTGGACAAAAATGGAAAAAAAAATTACTAGAAGATTCAAAATTGAAATTTTATTTATTCCACGTTGGCAGCTATCACATGCTACTCAGCATTCATATGCATTTGCCAGCAGGGCTAGGGCGAAAGTCTTACATATTTTTTTTTTAAAATGAAGTAAATAACAACTTTTAAAGTTTGTAGTTAAGTAAATATCATAATATTTTAAACAGGGTATTTGTATGAAATAGTATATTATTTCCTTGAAAATAATCAAATAGCACAAATTTATAAAAATTAAAAAAATAGCATATTTTATTATTTATAGTCTAAATTGCTCTTTATTTTAATATATCTTCTTCTGTTAATATTTGTAACAGTAAGAGAGAGAGAGGGACAGAGAAAAATCAGATTGAATACAAAAGCAAAAGACGAAAGAAGAGAAAGAGAAAAGGAAAGTGACAGAGACAGCAGAGGAATTCAAGAGAAAGAAGAAGAAAAGAGAAACAATGGGAATCAGAGGTTATAATAGAAGATTTAAAATTCTAGGGTTTTGGATTTTTCCCATTCTTCTGTGTCAATTTTTTTTTTAGAGTTAATTACTTGTTTCTGTAAGGATAATTTCATCCTTCTTATTGTTGTCGTTAATGACTTGTAAATGATGTTGTTGGTTTTTGCGTTGCTGTTCTAAGTAATAATTCAAAACTGTTTATTATCAAAATTTGTTGCAAAATTATGTTTGTTGGTATATATAACAGTATATATAGACTATATATACTGATATATATACCACAAAAATAACACATAACCTAGTATATATGAATCATATATACTATTATATATACTCCAGACAAATCATAACATATGACCTGATGTT